>CAWVNZ010003061.1:0-53000 GCA_963930735.1 Dioctria linearis
TGCGCCAGGGATTGCCTTTTCTATAGTAAAATTTTCAAAAAATAATTTTCAACTGTCGCAAATTTTAATTACGCCAGGGATTGCCTTTTCTATAGTAAAATATTCAAAAAATAATATTCTACTGTCGCAAATTTTAATTGCGCCAGGGATTGCCTTTTCTATAGTAAACTTTTCAAAAAATAATTTTCTACTGTCGCAAATTTTAATTGCGCCAGGGATTGCCTTTTCTATAGTAAATCATTCAAAAAATAATTTTCAACTGTCGCAAATTTTAATTGCGCCAGGTATTGCCTTTTATATAGTAAATTATTCAAAAAATAATTTTCTACTGTCGCAAATTTTAATTGCGCCAGGGATTGCCTTTTCTACAGTAAATTATTCAAAAAATAATTTTCTACTGTCGCAAATTTTAAATATCCGAGGGATTGCCTTTTCTATAGTAAACTGTTCAAAAAATAATTTTCTACTGTCGCAAATTTTAATTACGCCAGGGATTGCCTTTTCTATAGTAAATTATTCAAAAAATAATTTTCTACTGTCGCAAATTTTAAGTGCGCCAGGGATTGCCTTTTCTATAGTAAATTATTCAAAAAATAATTTTTTACTGTCGCAAATTTTAAGTGCGCCAGGGATTGCCTTTTCTATAGTAAATTATTCAAAAAATAATTTTCTACTGTCGCAAATTTTAATTGCGCCAGGGATTGCCTTTTCTACAGTAAATTTTTCAAAAAATAATTTTCAACTGTCGCAAATTTTAATTGCGCCAGGGATTGCCTTTTCTATAGTAAATTTTTCAAAAAATAATTTTCTACTGTCGCAAATTTTAATCACGCCAGGGATTGCCTTTTCTACAGTAAATTATTCAAAAATTAATTTTTTACTGTCGCAAATTTTAAGTGCGCCAGGGATTGCCTTTTCTATAGTAAAATTTTCAAAAAATTATTTTCAAATGTCGCAAATTTCAATTACGCCAGGGATTGCCTTTTCTATAGTAAATTATTCAAAAAATAATTTTCTACTGTCGCAAATTTTAATTGCGCCAGGGATTGCCTTTTCTATAGTAAACTTTTCAAAAAATAATTTTCTACTGTCGCAAATTTTAATTGCGCCAGGGATTGCCTTTTCTATAGTAAATTATTCAAAAAATAATTTTCAACTGTCGCAAATTTTAATTGCGCCAGGGATTGCCTTTAATATAGTAAATTATTCAAAAAATAATTTTCTACTGTCGCAAATTTTAATTGCGCCAGGGATTGCCTTTTCTACAGTAAATTATTCAAAAAATAATTTTCTACTGTCGCAAATTTTAAATATCCCAGGGATTGCCTTTTCTATAGTAAACTTTTCAAAAAATAATTTTCTACTGTCGCAAATTTTAATTGCGCCAGGGATTGCCTTTTCTATAGTAAATTATTCAAAAAATAATTTTCTACTGTCGCAAATTTTAAGTGCGCCAGGGATTGCCTTTTCTTTAGTAAATTATTCAAAAAATAATTTTTTACTGTCGCAAATTTTAAGTGCGCCAGGGATTGCCTTTTCTATAGTAAATTATTCAAAAAATAATTTTCTACTGTCGCAAATTTTAATTGCGCCAGGGACTGTCTTTTCTACAGTAAATTTTTCAAAAAATAATTTTCAACTGTCGCAAATTTTAATTGCGCCAGGGATTGCCTTTTCTATAGTAAATTTTTCAAAAAATAATTTTCAACTGTCGCAAATTTTAATTACGCCAGGGATTGCCTTTTCTATAGTAAATTATTCAAAAAATAATTTTCTACTGTTGCAAATTTTAATTACGCCAAGGATTGCCTTTTCTACAGTAAATTATTCAAAAATTATTTTTTTACTGTCGCAAATTTTAAGTGCGCCAGGGATTGCCTTTTCTATAGTAAATTATTCAAAAAATAATTTTTTACTGTCGCAAATTTTAATTACGCCAGGGATTGCCTTTTCTATAGTAAATTATTCAAAAAATAATTTTTTACTGTCGCAAATTTTAAATACGCCAGGTATTGCCTTTTCTATAGTAAATTATTCAAAAAATAATTTTCTACTGTCGCAAATTTTAATTGCGCCAGGGATTGCCTTTTCTACAGTAAATTTTTCAAAAAATAATTTTCAACTGTCGCAAATTTTAATTGCGCCAGGGATTGCCTTTTATATAGTAAATTATTCAAAAAATAATTTTCTACTGTCGCAAATTTTAATTGCGCCAGGGATTGCCTTTTCTACAGTAAATTATTCAAAAAATAATTTTATACTGTCGCAAATTTTAATTACGCCAGGGATTGCCTTTTCTATAGTAAATTATTCAAAAAATAATTTTCTACTGTCGCAAATTTTAAGTGCGCCAGGGATTGCCTTTTCTATAGTAAATTATTCAAAAAATAATTTTTTACTGTCGCAAATTTTAAGTGCGCCAGGGATTGCCTATTCTATAGTAAATTATTCAAAAAATAATTTTCTACTGTCGCAAATTTTAAATACGCCAGGGATTGCCTTTTCTATAGTAAATTTTGCAAAAAAATAATTTTTTACTATCGCAAGTTTTAATTGCGCCAGGGATTGCCTTTTCCATAGTAAATTATTCAAAAAATAATTTTATACTGTCGCAAATTTTAATTACGCCAGGGATTGCCTTTTCTACAGTAAATTATGCAAAAAATAATTTTCTACTGTCGCAAATTTTAAGTGCGCCAGGGATTGCCTTTTCTATAGTAAATTATTCAAAAAATAATTTTTTACTGTCGCAAATTTTAAGTGCGCCAGGGATTGCCTTTTCTATAGTAAATTATTCAAAAAATAATTTTCTATTGTCTCAAATTTTAATTGCGCCAGGGATTGCCTTTTCTACAGTAAATTTTTCAAAAAATAATTTTCAACTGTCGCAAATTTTAGTTGCGACAGGGATTGCCTTTTATATAGTAAATTATTCAAAAAATAATTTTCTACTGTCGCAAATTTTAATTGCGCCAGGGATTGCCTTTTCTACAGTAAATTATTCAAAAAATAATTTTATACTGTCGCAAATTTTAATTGCGCCAGGGATTGCCTTTTCTATATTAAATTATTAAAAAAATAATTTTCTACTGTCGCAAATTTTAATTACGCCAGGGATTGCCTTTTCTATAGTAAATTATTCAAAAAATAATTTTTAACTGTCGCAAATTTTAAATATCCCAGGGATTGCCTTTTCTATAGTAAACTTTTCAAAAAATAATTTTCTACTGTCGCAAATTTTAATTGCGCCAGGGATTGCCTTTTCTATAGTAAATTATTCAAAAAATAATTTTCTACTGTCGCAAATTTTAAGTGCGCCAGGGATTGCCTTTTCTATAGTAAATTATTCAAAAAATAATTTTTTACTGTCGCAAATTTTAAGTGCGCCAGGGATTGCCTATTCTATAGTAAATTATTCAAAAAATAATTTTCTACTGTCGCAAATTTTAAATACGCCAGGGATTGCCTTTTCTATAGTAAATTTTGCAAAAAAATAATTTTTTACTATCGCAAGTTTTAATTGCGCCAGGGATTGCCTTTTCCATAGTAAATTATTCAAAAAATAATTTTATACTGTCGCAAATTTTAATTACGCCAGGGATTGCCTTTTCTACAGTAAATTATGCAAAAAATAATTTTCTACTGTCGCAAATTTTAAGTGCGCCAGGGATTGCCTTTTCTATAGTAAATTATTCAAAAAATAATTTTTTACTGTCGCAAATTTTAAGTGCGCCAGGGATTGCCTTTTCTATAGTAAATTATTCAAAAAATAATTTTCTATTGTCTCAAATTTTAATTGCGCCAGGGATTGCCTTTTCTACAGTAAATTTTTCAAAAAATAATTTTCAACTGTCGCAAATTTTAGTTGCGACAGGGATTGCCTTTTATATAGTAAATTATTCAAAAAATAATTTTCTACTGTCGCAAATTTTAATTGCGCCAGGGATTGCCTTTTCTACAGTAAATTATTCAAAAAATAATTTTATACTGTCGCAAATTTTAATTGCGCCAGGGATTGCCTTTTCTATATTAAATTATTAAAAAAATAATTTTCTACTGTCGCAAATTTTAATTACGCCAGGGATTGCCTTTTCTATAGTAAATTATTCAAAAAATAATTTTTAACTGTCGCAAATTTTAAATATCCCAGGGATTGCCTTTTCTATAGTAAACTTTTCAAAAAATAATTTTCTACTGTCGCAAATTTTAATTGCGCCAGGGATTGCCTTTTCTATAGTAAATTATTCAAAAAATAATTTTCTACTGTCGCAAATTTTAAGTGCGCCAGGGATTGCCTTTTCTATAGTAAATTATTCAAAAAATAATTTTTTACTGTAGCAAATTTTAAGTGCGCCAGGGATTGCCATTTCTATAGTAAATTATTCAAAAAATAATTTTCTACTGTCGCAAATTTTAATTGCGCCAGGGATTGCCTTTTCTACAGTAAATTTTTCAAAAAATAATTTTCAACTGTCGCAAATTTTAATTGCGCCAGGGATTGCCTTTTCAACAGTAAATTATTCAAAAAATAATTTTATACTGTCGCAAATTTTAATTGCGCCAGGGATTGCCTTTTCTATAGTAAATTATTCAAAAAATAATTTTCTACTGTCGCAAATTTTAATTACGCCAGGGATTGCCTTTTCTATAGTAAATTATTCAAAAAATAATTTTTTACTGTCGCAAATTTTAAATACGCCAGGGATTGCCTTTTCTATAGTAAACTTTTCAAAAAATAATTTTCTGCTGTCGCAAATTTTAATTGCGCCAGAGATTGCCTTTTCTATAGTAAATTATTCAAAAAATAATTTTCTATTGTCGCAAATTTTAAGTGCGCCAGGGATTGCCTTTTCTATAGTAAATTATTCAAAAAATAATTTTTTACTGTCGCAAATTTTAATTACGCCAGGGATTGCCTTTTCTATAGTAAATTATTCAAAAAATAATTTTTTACTGTCGCAAATTTTAAATACGCCAGGTATTGCCTTTTCTATAGTAATTTATTCAAAAAATAATTTTTTACTGTCGCAAATTTTAATTACGCCAGGTATTGCCTTTTCTATAGTAAATTATTCAAAAAATAATTTTTTACTGTCGCAAATTTTAAATACGCCAGGGATTGCCTTTTCTATAGTAAATTTTGCAAAAAAATAATTTTTTACTATCGCAAGTTTTAATTGCGCCAGGGATTGCCTTTTCCATAGTAAATTATTCAAAAAATAATTTTATACTGTCGCAAATTTTAATTACGCCAGGGATTGCCTTTTCTACAGTAAATTATTCAAAAAATAATTTTCTACTGTCGCAAAGTTTAAGTGCGCCAGGGATTGACTTTTCTATAGTAAATTATTCAAAAAATAATTTTTTACTGTCGCAAATTTTAATTACGCCAGGGATTGCCTTTTCTATAGTAAATTATTCAAAAAATAATTTTTTACTGTCGCAAATTTTAAATACGCCAGGTATTGCCTTTTCTATAGTAAATTATTCAAAAAATAATTTTCTACTGTCGCAAATTTTAATTGCGCCAGGGATTGCCTTTTCTACAGTAAATTTTTCAAAAAATAATTTTCAACTGCCGCAAATTTTAATTGCGCCAGGGATTGCCTTTTATATAGTAAATTATTCAAAAAATAATTTTCTACTGTCGCAAATTTTAATTGCGCCAGGGATTGCCTTTTCTACAGTAAATTATTCAAAAAATAGTTTTATACTGTCGCAAATTTTAATTACGCCAGGGATTGCCTTTTCTATAGTAAATTATTCAAAAAATAATTTTCTACTGTCGCAAATTTTAAGTGCGCAAGGCAATCCCTGGCAAATTTTCTACTGTCGCAAATTTTAATTGCGCCAGGGATTGCCTTTTCTACAGTAAATTATTCAAAAAATAATTTTATACTGTCGCAAATTTTAATTACGCCAGGGATTGCCTTTTCTATAGTAAATTATTCAAAAAATAATTTTTTACTGTCGCAAATTTTAAATACGCCAGGGATTGCCTTTTCTATAGTAAATTTTGCAAAAAAATAATTTTTTACTATCGCAAGTTTTAATTGCGCCAGGGATTGCCTTTTCCATAGTAAATTATTCAAAAAATAATTTTATACTGTCGCAAATTTTAATTACGCCAGGGATTGCCTTTTCTACAGTAAATTATTCAAAAAATAATTTTCTACTGTCGCAAATTTTAAGTGCGCCAGGGATTGCCTTTTCTATAGTAAATTATTCAAAAAATAATTTTTTACTGTTGCAAATTTTAATTACGCCAGGGATTGCCTTTTCTATAGTAAATTATTCAAAAAAAAATTTTTTACTGTCGCAAATTTTAAATACGCCAGGTATTGCCTTTTCTATAGTAAATTATTCAAAAAATAATTTTCTACTGTCGCAAATTTTAATTGCGCCAGGGATTGCCTTTTCTACAGTAAATTTTTCAAAAAATAATTTTCAACTGTCGCAAATTTTAATTGCGCCAGGGATTGCCTTTTCTACAGTAAATTTTTCAAAAAATAATTTTCAACTGTCGCAAATTTTAATTGCGCCAGGGATTGCCTTTTCTATAGTAAATTATTCAAAAAATAATTTTCTACTGTAGCAAATTTTAATTGCGCCAGGGATTGCCTTTTCTATAGTAAATTATTCAAAAAATAATTTTCTACTGTCGCAAATTTTAAGTGCGCCAGGGATTGCCTTTTCTATAGTAAATTATTCAAAAAATAATTTTTTACTGTAGCAAATTTTAAGTGCGCCAGGGATTGCCTTTTCTATAGTAAATTATTCAAAAAATAATTTTTTACTGTAGCAAATTTTAAGTGCGCCAGGGATTGCCATTTCTATAGTAAATTCTTCAAAAAATAATTTTCTACTGTCGCAAATTTTAATTACGCCAGGGATTGCCTTTTCTATAGTAAATTATTCAAAAAATAATTTTTTACTGTCGCAAATTTTAAATATCCCAGGGATTGCCTTTTCTATAGTAAACTTTTCAAAAAATAATTTTCTACTGTCGCAAATTTTAATTGCGCCAGAGATTGCCTTTTCTATAGTAAATTATTCAAAAAATAATTTTCTACTGTCGCAAATTTTAAGTGCGCCAGGGATTGCCTTTTATATAGTAAATTATTCAAAAAATAATTTTATACTGTCGCAAATTTTAATTACGCCAGGGATTGCCTTTTCTATAGTAAATTATTCAAAAAATAATTTTCTACTGTCGCAAATTTTAATTACGCCAGGGATTGCCTTTTCTATAGTAAATTATTCAAAAAATAATTTTATACTGTCGCAAATTTTAATTACGCCAGGGATTGCCTTTTCTATAGTAAATTATTCAAAAAATAATTTTCTACTGTCGCAAATTTTAAGTGCGCCAGGGATTGCCGTTTCTATAGTAAATTATTCAAAAAATAATTTTTTACTGTCGCAAATTTTAAGTGCGCCAGGGATTGCCTTTTCTATAGTAAATTATTCAAAAAATAATTTTCTACTGTCGCAAATTTTAATTGCGCCAGGGATTGCCTTTTCTACAGTAAATTTTTCAAAAAAATAATTTTCAACTGTCGCAAATTTTAATTGCGCCAGGGATTGCCTTTTCTACAGTAAATTATTCAAAAAATAATTTTATACTGTCGCAAATTTTAATTACGCCAGGGATTGCCTTTTCTATAGTAAATTATTCAAAAAATAATTTTCTACTGTCGCAAATTTTAATTACGCCAGGGATTGCCTTTTCTATAGTAAATTATTCAAAAAATAATTTTCAACTGTCGCAAATTTTAATTACGCCAGCGATTGCCTTTTCTATAGTAAATTATTCAAAAAATAATTTTATACTGTCGCAAATTTTAAATATCCCAGGGATTGCATTTTCTATAGTAAACTTTTCAAAAAATAATTTTCTACTGTCGCAAATTTTAATTGCGCCAGAGATTGCCTTTTCTATAGTAAATTATTCAAAAAATAATTTTCTACTGTCGCAAATTTTAAGTGCGCCAGGGATTGCCTTTTATATAGTAAATTATTCAAAAAATAATTTTTTACTGTCGCAAATTTTAATTACGCCAGGGATTGCCTTTTCTATAGTAAATTATTCAAAAAATAATTTTTTACTGTCGCAAATTTTAAATATCCCAGGGATTGCCTTTTCTATAGTAAACTTTTCAAAAAATAATTTTCTACTGTCGCAAATTTTAATTGCGCCAGAGATTGCCTTTTCTATAGTAAATTATTCAAAAAATAATTTTCTACTGTCGCAAATTTTAAGTGCGCCAGGGATTGCCTTTTATATAGTAAATTATTCAAAAAATAATTTTATACTGTCGCAAATTTTAATTGCGCCAGGGATTGCCTTTTCTACAGTAAATTTTTCAAAAAAATAATTTTCAACTGTCGCAAATTTTAATTGCGCCAGGGATTGCCTTTTCTACAGTAAATTATTCAAAAAATAATTTTATACTGTCGCAAATTTTAAGTGCGCCAGGGATTGCCTTTTATATAGTAAATTATTCAAAAAATAATTTTATACTGTCGCAAATTTTAATTACGCCAGGGATTGCCTTTTCTATAGTAAACTTTTCAAAAAATAATTTTCTACTGTCGCAAATTTTAATTGCGCCAGAGATTGCCTTTTCTATAGTAAATTATTCAAAAAATAATTTCCTACTGTCGCAAATTTTAAGTGCGTCAGGGATTGCCTTTTCTACAGTAAATTATTCAAAAAATAATTTTATACTGTCGCAAATTTTAATTGCGCCAGGGATTGCCTTTTCTATAGTAAATTATTCAAAAAATAATTTTCTACTGTCGCAAATTTTAATTGCGCCAGGGATTGCCTTTTCTACAGTAAATTTTTCAAAAAATAATTTTCAACTGTCGCAAATTTTAATTGCGCCAGGGATTGCCTTTTCTACAGTAAATTATTCAAAAAATAATTTTATACTGTCGCAAATTTTATTTGCGCCAGGGATTGCCTTTTCTATAGTAAATTATTCAAAAAATAATTTTATACTGTCGCAAATTTTAATTACGCCAGGGATTGCCTTTTCTATAGTAAATTATTCAAAAAATAATTTTCTACTGTCGCAAATTTTAATTACGCCAGGGATTGCCTTTTCTATAGTAAATTATTCAAAAAATAATTTTATACTGTCGCAAATTTTAATTACGCCAGGGATTGCCTTTTCTATAGTAAATTATTCAAAAAATAATTTTCTACTGTCGCAAATTTTAATTACGCCAGGGATTGCCTTTTCTATAGTAAATTATTCAAAAAATAATTTTCAACTGTCGCAAATTTTAATTACGCCAGGGATTGCCTTTTCTATAGTAAATTATTCAAAAAATAATTTTATACTGTCGCAAATTTTAAATACGCCAGGGATTGCCTTTTCTATAGTAAATTATTCAAAAAATAATTTTCTACTGTCGCAAATTTTAATTACGCCAGGGATTGCCTTTTCTATAGTAAATTATTCAAAAAATAATTTTATACTGTCGCAAATTTTAATTACGCCAGGGATTGCCTTTTCTATAGTAAATTATTCAAAAAATAATTTTCTACTGTCGCAAATTTTAAGTGCGGCAGGGATTGCCTTTTCTACAGTAAATTTTTCAAAAAATAATTTTCAACTGTCGCAAATTTCAAATCCGCCAGGGATTGCTTTTTCTATAGTAAATTATTCAAAAAATAATTTTCAACTGTCGCAAGTTTTAATTGCGCCAGGGATTGATTTTTCTATAGTAAATTTTGCAAAAAAATAATTTTTTACTGTCGCAAATTTCAAATCCGCCAGGGATTGCCTTTTCTATAGTAAATTATTCAAAAAATAATTTTATACTGTCGCAAATTTTAAATACGCCAGGGATTACCTTTTCTATAGTAAATTATTCAAAAAATTATTTTTTACTGTCGCAAATTTTAATTACGCCAGGGATTGCCTTTTCTACAGTAAATTTTTCAAAAAATAATTTTCAAATGACGCAAATTTTAAATACGCCAGGGATTGCCTTTTCTATAGTAAATTATTCAAAAAATAATTTTCTACTGTCGCAAATTTTAATTGCGCCAGGGATTGCCTTTTCTACAGTAAATTATTCAAAAAATAATTTTTTACTGTCGCAAATTTTAAATACGCCAGGTATTGCCTTTTCTATAGTAAATTATTCAAAAAATAATTTTTTACTGTCGAAAATTTTAAATCCGCCAGGGATTGCCTTTTCTATAGTAAATTTTGCAAAAAAATAATTTTTTACTATCGCAAGTTTTAATTGCGCCAGGGATTGCCTTTTCCATAGTTAATTATTCAAAAAATAATTTTATACTGTCGCAAATTTTAATTAGGCCAGGGATTGCCTTTTCTACAGTAAATTATTCAAAAAATAATTTTCTACTGTCGCAAATTTTAAATATCCCAGGGATTGCCTTTTCTATAGTAAACTTTTCAAAAAATAATTTTATACTGTCGCAAATTTTAATTGCGCCAGGGATTGCCTTTTATATAGTAAATTATTCAAAAAATAATTTTCTACTGTCGCAAATTTTAATTGCGCCAGGGATTGCCTTTTCTACAGTAAATTATTCAAAAAATAATTTTATACTGTCGCAAATTTTAATTGCGCCAGGGATTGCCTTTTCTATATTAAATTATTAAAAAAATAATTTTCTACTGTCGCAAATTTTAATTACGCCAGGGATTGCCTTTTCTATAGTAAATTATTCAAAAAATAATTTTTTACTGTCGCAAATTTTAAATATCCCAGGGATTGCCTTTTCTATAGTAAACTTTTCAAAAAATAATTTTCTACTGTCGCAAATTTTAATTGCGCCAGGGATTGCCTTTTCTATAGTAAATTATTCAAAAAATAATTTTCTACTGTCGCAAATTTTAAGTGCGCCAGGGATTGCCTTTTCTATAGTAAATTATTCAAAAAATAATTTCCAACTGTCGCAAATTTCAAATCCGCCAGGGATTGCCTTTTCTATAGTAAATTATTCAAAAAATAATTTTTTACTGTCGCAAATTTTAAGTGCGCCAGGGATTGCCTTTTCTATAGTAAATTATTCAAAAAATAATTTTTTACTGTCGCAAATTTTAATTGCGCCAGGGATTGCCTTTTCTATAGTAAATTATTCAAAAAATAATTTTCAACTGTCGAAAATTTTAATTACGCCAGGGATTGCCTTTTCTATAGTAAATTATTCAAAAAATAATTTTCAACTGTCGCAAATTTTAATTGCGCCAGGGATTGCGTTTTATATAGTAAATTATTCAAAAAATAATTTTCTACTGTCGCAAATTTTAAGTGCGCCAGGGATTGCCTTTTCTATAGTAAATTATTCAAAAAATAATTTTATACTGTCGCAAATTTTAATTGCGCCATGGATTGCCTTTTCTACAGTAAATTATTCAAAAAATAATTTTCTACTGTCGCAAATTTTAAGTGCGCCAGGGATTGCCTTTTCTACAGTAAATTATTCAAAAAATAATTTTCTACTGTCGCAAATTTTAATTACGCCAGGGATTGCCTTTTCTATAGTAAATTATTCAAAAAATAATTTTATACTGTCGCAAATTTCAAATCCGCCAGGGATTGCCTTTTCTATAGTAAATTATTCAAAAAATAATTTTCAACTATCGCAAGTTTTAAATACGCCAGGGATTGCCTTTTCTATAGTAAATTATTCAAAAAATAATTTTATACTGTCGCAAATTTCAAATCCCCCAGGGATTGCCTTTTCTATAGTAAATTATTCAAAAAATAATTTTCAACTATCGCAAGTTTTAAATACGCCAGGGATTGCCTTTTCTATAGTAATTATTCAAAAAATAATTTTATACTGTCGCAAGTTTTAAATACGCCAGGGATTGCCTTTTCTATAGTAAATTATTCAAAAAATAATTTTCAACTGTCGCAAATTTTAATTACGCCAGGGATTGCCTTTTCTATAGTAAATTATTCAAAAAATAATTTTCTACTGTCGCAAATTTTAATTACGCCAGGGATTGCCTTTTCTACAGTAAATTTTTCAAAAAATAATTTTCAACTGTCGCAAATTTTAAATACGCCAGGGATTGCCTTTTCTATAGTAAATTATTCAAAAAATAATTTTATACTGTCGCAAGTTTTAATTGCGCCAGGGATTGCCTTTTCTACAGTAAATTATTCAAAAAATAATTTTCTACTGTCGCAAATTTTAAGTGCGCCAGGGATTGCCTTTTCTACAGTAAATTATTCAAAAAATAATTTTCTACTGTCGCAAATTTTAATTACGCCAGGGATTGCCTTTTCTATAGTAAATTATTCAAAAAATAATTTTCTACTGTCGCAAATTTTAATTACGCCAGGGATTGCCTTTTCTACAGTAAATTTTTCAAAAAATAATTTTCAACTGTCGCAAATTTCAAATCCGCCAGGGATTGCCTTTTCTATAGTAAATTATTCAAAAAATAATTCTCAACTGTCGCAAGTTTTAATTGCGCCAGGGATTGCCTTTTCTATAGTAAATTTTGCAAAAAAATAATTTTTTACTGTCGCAAATTTCAAATCCGCCAGGGATTGCATTTTCTATAGTAAATTATTCAAAAAATAATTTTATACTGTCGCAAATTTTAAATACGCCAGGGATTGCCTTTTCTATAGTAAATTATTCAAAAAATTATTTTTTACTGTCGCAAATTTTAATTACGCCAAGGATTGCCTTTTCTATAGTAAATTATTCAAAAAATAATTTTTTACTGTCGCAAATTTTAATTACGCCAGGGATTGCCTTTTCTATAGTAAACTTTTCAAAAAATAATTTTCAACTGTCGCAAATTTTAAGTGCGCCAGGAATTGCCTTTTCTATAGTAAATTATTCAAAAAATAATTTTATACTGTCGCAAGTTTTAAATACGCCAGGGATTGCCTTTTCTATAGTAAATTATTCAAAAAATAATTTTCAACTGTCGCAAATTTCAAATCCGCCAGGGATTGCCTTTTCTATAGTAAATTATTAAAAAAATAATTTTTTACTGTCGCAAATTTTAAGTGCGCCAGGGATTGCCTTTTCTATAGTAAATTATTCAAAAAATAATTTTTTACTGTCGCAAATTTTAATTGCGCCAGGGATTGCCTTTTCTATAGTAAATTATTCAAAAAATAATTTTCAACTGTCGCAAATTTTAATTACGCCAGGGATTGCCTTTTCTATAGTAAATTATTCAAAAATAATTTTCAACTGTCGCAAATTTTAATTGCGCCAGGGATTGCCTTTTATATAGTAAATTATTCAAAAAATAATTTTCTACTGTCGCAAATTTTAATTACGCCAGGGATTGCCTTTTCTATAGTAAATTATTCAAAAAATAATTTTCAACTGTCGCAAATTTTAATTGCGCCAGGGATTGCCTTTTCTATAGTAAATTATTCAAAAAATAATTTTCTACTGTCGCAAATTTTAATTGCGCCAGGGATTGCCTTTTCTATAGTAAATTATTCAAAAAATAATTTTCTACTGTCGCAAATTTTAAATATCCCAGGGATTGCCTTTTCTATAGTAAATTATTCAAAAGATAATTTTATACTGTCGGAAATTTTAATTACGCCAGGGATTGCCTTTTTTTATAGTAAATTATTCAAAAAATAATTTTCAACTGTCGCAAATTTCAAATCCGCCAGTGATTGCCTTTTCTATAGTAAATTATTCAAAAAATAATTTTATACTGTCGCAATTTTAATTGCGCCAGGGATTGCCTTTTCTATAGTAAATTATTCAAAAAATAATTTTCTACTGTCGCAAATTTTAATTGCGCCAGGGATTGCCTTTTCTATAGTAAATTATTCAAAAAATAATTTTCAACTGTCGCAAATTTCAAATCCGCCAGGGATTGCGTTTTCTATAGTAAAATTATTCAAAAAATAATTTTTTACTGTCGCAAATTTTAAGTGCGCAGGGATTGCCTTTTCTATATTAAATTATTCAAAAAATAATTTTTTACTGTCGCAAATTTTAATTGCGCCAGGGATTGCCTTTTCTGTAGTAAATTATTCAAAAAATAATTTTCAACTGTCGCAAATTTTAATTACGCCAGGAATTGCCTTTTCTATAGTAAATTATTCAAAAAATAATTTTTAACTGTCGCAAATTTTAATTGCGCCAGGGATTGCCTTTTATATAGTAAATTATTCAAAAAATAATTTTCTAATGTCGCAAATTTTAATTACGCCAGGGATTGCCTTTTCTATAGTAAATTATTCAAAAATAATTTTCAACTGTCGGAAATTTTAATTGCGCCAGGGATTGCCTTTTCTATAGTAAATTATTCAAAAAATAATTTTCTACTGTCGCAAATTTTAATTGCGCCAGGGATTGCCTTTTCTATAGTAAATTATTCAAAAAAATAATTTTCTACTGTCGCAAATTTTAAATATCCCAGGATTGCCTTTTCTATAGTAAATTATTCAAAAAATTATTTTTTACTGTCGCAAATTTTAATTACGCCAAGGATTGCCTTTTCTATAGTAAATTATTCAAAAAATAATTTTTTACTGTCGCAAATTTTAATTACGCCAGGGATTGCCTTTTCTATAGTAAACTTTTCAAAAAATAATTTTCAACTGTCGCAAATTTTAAGTGCGCCAGGGATTGCCTTTTCTATAGTAAATTATTCAAAAAATAATTTTATACTGTCGCAAGTTTTAAATACGCCAGGGATTGCCTTTTCTATAGTAAATTATTCAAAAAAATAATTTTCAACTGTCGCAAATTTCAAATCCGCCAGGGATTGCCTTTTCTATAGTAAATTATTAAAAAAATAATTTTTTACTGTCGCAAATTTTAAGTGCGCCAGGGATTGCCTTTTCTATAGTAAATTATTCAAAAAATAATTTTTTACTGTCGCAAATTTTAATTGCGCCAGGGATTGCCTTTTCTATAGTAAATTATTCAAAAAATAATTTTCAACTGTCGCAAATTTTAATTACGCCAGGGATTGCCTTTTCTATAGTAAATTATTCAAAAAATAATTTTCAACTGTCGCAAATTTTAATTGCGCCAGGGATTGCCTTTTATATAGTAAATTATTCAAAAAATAATTTTCTACTGTCGCAAATTTTAATTACGCCAGGGATTGCCTTTTCTATAGTAAATTATTCAAAAAATAATTTTCAACTGTCGCAAATTTTAATTGCGCCAGGGATTGCCTTTTTCTATAGTAAATTATTCAAAAAATAATTTTCTACTGTCGCAAATTTTAATTGCGCCAGGGATTGCCTTTTCTATAGTAAATTATTCAAAAAATAATTTTCTACTGTCGCAAATTTTAAATATCCCAGGGATTGCCTTTTCTATAGTAAATTATTCAAAAAATAATTTTATACTGTCGGAAATTTTAATTACGCCAGGGATTGCCTTTTTTTATAGTAAATTATTCAAAAAATAATTTTCAACTGTCGCAAATTTCAAATCCGCCAGTGATTGCCTTTTCTATAGTAAATTATTCAAAAAATAATTTTATACTGTCGCAAATTTTAATTGCGCCAGGATTGCCTTTTCTATACTAAATTATTCAAAAAATAATTTTCTACTGTCGCAAATTTTAATTGCGCCAGGGATTGCCTTTTCTATAGTAAATTATTCAAAAAATAATTTTCAACTGTCGCAAATTTCAAATCCGCCAGGGATTGCGTTTTCTATAGTAAATTATTCAAAAAATAATTTTTTACTGTCGCAAATTTTAAGTGCGCCAGGGATTGCCTTTTCTATATTAAATTATTCAAAAAATAATTTTTTACTGTCGCAAATTTTAATTGCGCCAGGGATTGCCTTTTCTGTAGTAAATTATTCAAAAAATAATTTTCAACTGTCGCAAATTTTAATTACGCCAGGAATTGCCTTTTCTATAGTAAATTATTCAAAAAATAATTTTTAACTGTCGCAAATTTTAATTGCGCCAGGATTGCCTTTTATATAGTAATTATTCAAAAAATAATTTTCTAATGTCGCAAATTTTAATTACGCCAGGGATTGCCTTTTCTATAGTAAATTATTCAAAAAATAATTTTCAACTGTCGCAAATTTTAATTGCGCCAGGGATTGCCTTTTCTATAGTAAATTATTCAAAAAATAATTTTCTACTGTCGCAAATTTTAAATGCGCCAGGGATTGCCTTTTCTATAGTAAATTATTCAAAAAATAATTTTCTACTGTCGCAAATTTTAAATATCCCAGGGATTGCCTTTTCTATAGTAAATTATTCAAAAAATAATTTTATACTGTCGCAAGTTTTAAATACGCCAGGGATTGCCTTTTCTATAGTAAATTATTCAAAAAATAATTTTCAACTGTCGCAAATTTCAAATCCGCCAGGGATTGCCTTTTCTATAGTAAATTATTCAAAAAATAATTTTTTACTGTCGCAAATTTTAAGTGCGCCAGGGATTGCCTTTTCTATAGTAAATTATTCAAAAAATAATTTTTTTACTGTCGCAAATTTTAATTGCGCCAGGGATTTGCCTTTTCTATAGTAAATTATTCAAAAAATAATTTTCAACTGTCGCAAATTTTAATTACGCCAGGGATTGCCTTTTCTATAGTAAATTATTCAAAAAATAATTTTCAACTGTCGCAAATTTTAATTGCGCCAGGGATTGCCTTTTATATAGTAAATTATTCAAAAAATAATTTTCGACTGTCGCAAATTTTAATTACGCCAGGGATTGCCTTTTCTATAGTAAATTATTCAAAAAATAATTTTCAACTGTCGCAAGTTTTAATTGCGCCAGGGATTGCCTTTTCTATAGTAAACTTTGCAAAAAAATAATTTTTTACTGTCGCAAATTTCAAATCCGCCAGGGATTGCCTTTTCTATAGTAAATTATTCAAAAAATAATTTTATACTGTCGCAAATTTTAAATACGCCAGGGATTGCCTTTTCTATAGTAAATTATTCAAAAAATAATTTTTTACTGTCGCAAATTTTAATTACGCCAGGGATTGCCTTTTCTATAGTAAATTATTCAAAAAATAATTTTTACTGTCGCAAATTTTAATTACGCCAGGGATTGCCTTTTCTATAGTAAACTTTTCAAAAAATAATTTTCAACTGTCGCAAATTTTAAGTGCGCCAGGGATTGCTTTTCTATAGTAAATTATTCAAAAAATAATTTTATACTGTCGCAAGTTTTAAATACGCCAGGGATTGCCTTTTCTATAGTAAATTATTCAAAAAATAATTTTCAACTGTCGCAAATTTCAAATCCGCCAGGGATTGCCTTTTCTATAGTAAATTATTCAAAAAATAATTTTTTACTGTCGCAAATTTTAAGTGTGCCAGGGATTGCCTTTTCTATAGTAAATTATTCAAAAAATAATTTTTTACTGTCGCAAATTTTAATTGCGCCAGGGATTGCCTTTTCTATAGTAAATTATTCAAAAAATAATTTTCAACTGTCGCAAATTTTAATTACGCCAGGGATTGCCTTTTCTATAGTAAATTATTCAAAAAATAATTTTCAACTGTCGCAAATTTTAATTGCGCCAGGGATTGCCTTTTATATAGTAAATTATTCAAAAAATAATTTTCTACTGTCGCAAATTTTAATTACGCCAGGGATTGCCTTTTCTATAGTAAATTATTCAAAAAATAATTTTCAACTGTCGCAAATTTTAATTGCGCCAGGGATTGCCTTTTCTATAGTAAATTATTCAAAAAATAATTTTCTACTGTCGCAAATTTTAATTGCGCCAGGGATTGCCTTTTCTATAGTAAATTATTCAAAAAATACTTTTCTACTGTCGCAAATTTTAAATATCCCAGGGATTGCCTTTTCTATAGTAAATTATTCAAAAAATAATTTTATACTGTCGAAAATTTTAATTACGCCAGGGATTGCCTTTTTTATAGTAAATTATTCAAAAAATTATTTTCAACTGTCGCAAATTTCAAATCCGCCAGGGATTGCCTTTTCTATAGTAAATTATTCAAAAAATAATTTTATACTGTCGCAAATTTTAATTGCGCCAGGGATTGCCTTTTCTATAGTTAATTATTCAAAAAATAATTTTCTACTGTCGCAAATTATTTTTTGAATAATTTACTATAGAAAAGGCAATCCCTGGCGGATTTGAAATTTGCGACAGTAGAAAATTATTTTTTGAATAATTTACTATAGAAAAGGCAATCCCTGGAGTAATTAAAATTTGCGACAATAGAAAATTATTTTTTGAATAATTTACTATAGAAAAGGCAATCCCTGGCGTAATTAAAATTTGCGACAGTTGAAAATTATTTTTTGAATAATTTACTATAGAAAAGGCAATCTCTGGCGTATTTAAAATTTGTGACAGTATAAAATTATTTTTTGAATAATTTACTATAGAAAAGGCAATCCCTGGCGTAATTAAAATTTGCGACAGTTAAAAATTATTTTTTGAAAAGTTTACTATAGAAAAGGCAATCCCTGGCGCAATTAAAATTTGCGACAGTTGAAAATTATTTTTTGAAAAGTTTACTATAGAAAAGGCAATCCCTGGCGCAATTAAAATTTGCGACAGTAAAAAATTATTTTTTGAATAATTTACTATAGAAAAGGCAATCCCTGGCGTAATTAAAATATGCGACAGTTGAAAATTATTTTTTGAATAATTTACTATAGAAAAGGCAATCCCTGGCGCAATTAAAATTTGCGACAGTTGAAAATTATTTTTTGAATAATTTACTATAGAAAAGGCAATCCCTGGCGTAATTAAAATTTGCGACAGTTGAAAATTATTTTTTGAATAATTTACTATAGAAAAGGCAATTCCTGGCGTATTTAAAATTTGCGACAGTAAAAAATTATTTTTTGAATAATTTACTGTAGAAAAGGCAATCCCTGGCGCAATTAAAGTTTGCGACAGTTGAAAATTATTTTTTGAATAATTTACTATAGCAAAAGGCAATCCCTGGCGCACTTAAAATTTGCGACAGTAAAAAATTATTTTTTGAATAATTTACTATAGAAAAGGCAATCCCTGGCGTAATTAAAATTTGCGAAAGTAGAAAATTATTTTTTGAATAATTTACTATAGAAAATGCAATCCCTGGCGTAATTAAAATTTGCGACAGTAAAAAATTATTTTTTGAATAATTTACTATAGAAAAGGCAATCCCTGGCGTAATTAAAATTTGCGACAGTTGAAAATTATTTTTTGAATAATTTACTATAGAAAAGGCAATCCCTGGCGGATTTGAAATTTGCGACAGTAGAAAATTATTTTTTGAATAATTTACTATAGAAAAGGCAATCCCTGGCGTAATTAAAATTTGCGACAGTTGAAAATTATTTTTTGAATAATTTACTATAGAAAAGGCAATCCCTGGCGGATTTAAAATTTGCGACAGTAGAAAATTATTTTTTGAATAATTTACTATAGAAAAGGCAATCCCTGGCGTAATTAAAATTTGCGACAGTAGAAAATTATTTTTTGAATAATTTACTATAGAAAAGGCAATCCCTGGCGTAATTAAAATTTGCGACAGTAAAAAATTATTTTTTGAATAATTTACTATAGAAAAGGCAATCCCTGGCGTAATTAAAATTTGCGACAGTTGAAAATTATTTTTTGAATAATTTACTATAGAAAAGGCAATCCCTGGCGGATTTGAAATTTGCGACAGTAGAAAATTATTTTTTGAATAATTTACTATAGAAAAGGCAATCCCTGGCGTATTTAAAATTTGCGACAGTAAAAAATTATTTTTTGCAAAATTTACTATAGAAAAGGCAATCCCTGGCGTAATTAAAATTTGCGACAGTAGAAAATTATTTTTTGAATAATTTACTATAGAAAAGGCAATCCCTGGCGTAATTAAAATTTGCGACAGTTGAAAATTATTTTTTGAATAATTTACTATAGAAAAGGCAATCTCTGGCGTAATTAAAATTTGCGACAGTTGAAAATTATTTTTTGAATAATTTACTATAAAAAAGGCAATCCCTGGCGCAATTAAAATTTGCGACAGTATAAAATTATTTTTTGAATAATTTACTATAGAAAAGGCAATCCCTGGCGGATTTGAAATTTGCGACAGTTGAAAATTATTTTTTGAATAATTTACTATAGAAAAGGCAATCCCTGGCGGATTTGAAATTTGCGACAGTTGAACATTATTTTTTGAATAATTTACTATAGAAAAGGCAATCCCTGGCGTAATTAAAATTTGCGACAATTGAAAATTATTTTTTGAATAATTTACTATAGAAAAGGCAATCCCTGGCGAAATTAAAATTTGCGACAGTATAAAATTATTTTTTGAATAATTTACTATAGAAAAGGCAATCCCTGGCCGATTTGAAATTTGCGACAGTTGAAAATTATTTTTTGAATAATTTACTATAGAAAAGGCAATCCCTGGCGCAATTAAAATTTGCGACAGTAAAAAATTAATTTGTGAGAAATTTACTATAGAAAAGGCAATCCCTGGGATATTTAAAATTTGCGACAGTTGAAAATTATTTTTTGAATAATTTACTATAGAAAAGGCAATCCCTGGCGTAATTAAAATTTGCGACAGTAGAAAATTATTTTTTGAATAATTTACTATAGAAAAGGCAATCCCTGGCGCAATTAAAACTTGCGATAGTAAAAAATTATTTTTTGAATTATTTACTATAGAAAAGGCAATCCCTGGCGGATTTGAAATTTGCGACAGTTGAAAATTATTTTTTTGCAAAATTTACTATAGAAAAGGCAATCCCTGGCGCAATTAAAACTTGCGATAGTAAAAAATTATTTTTTGAATAATTTACTATAGAAAAGGCAATCCCTGGCGGATTTGAAATTTGCGACAGTTGAACATTATTTTTTGAATAATTTACTATAGAAAAGGCAATCCCTTGCGTAATTAAAATTTGCGACAGTTGAAAATTATTTTTTGAATAATTTACTATAGAAAAGGCAATCCCTGGCGCAATTAAAATTTGCGACAGTATAAAATTATTTTTTGAATAATTTACTATAGAAAAGGCAATCCCTGCGGATTTGAAATTTGCGACAGTTGAAAATTATTTTTTGAATAATTTACTATAGAAAAGGCAATCCCTGGCGCAATTAAAATTTTTGACAGTAAAAAATTAATTTGTGAGAAATTTACTATAGAAAAGGCAATCCCTGGGATATTTAAAATTTGCGACAGTTGAAAATTATTTTTTGAATAATTTACTATAGAAAAGGCAATCCCTGGCGTAATTAAAATTTGCGACAGTAGAAAATTATTTTTTGAAAAGTTTACTATAGAAAAGGCAATCCCTGGCGTAATTAAAATTTGCGACAGTTGAAAATTATTTTTTGCAAAATTTACTATAGAAAAGGCAATCCCTGGCGGATTTGAAATTTGCGACAGTTGAAAATTATTTTTTGAAAAGTTTACTATAGAAAAGGCAATCCCTGGCGTAATTAAAATTTGCGACAGTTGAAAATTATTTTTTGCAAAATTTACTATAGTTGAGGCAATCCCTGGCGCACTTAAAATTTGCGACATTAAAAAATTATTTTTTGAATAATTTACTATAGAAAAGGCAATCCCTGGCGCACTTAAAATTTGCGACAGTAAAAAATTATTTTTTGAATAATTTACTATAGAAAAGGCAATCCCTGGCGTATTTAAAATTTGCGACAGTAAAAAATTATTTTTTGCAAAATTTACTATAGAAAAGGCAATCCCTGGCGTATTTAAAATTTGCGACATTAAAAAATTATTTTTTGAATAATTTACTATAGAAAAGGCAATCCCTGGCGCACTTAAAATTTGCGACAGTAAAAAATTATTTTTTGAATAATTTACTATAGAAAAGGCAATCCCTGGCGTAATTAAAATTTGCGACAGTAGAAAATTATTTTTTGAATGATTTACTATAGAAAAGGCAATCCCTGGCGTAATTAAAATTTGCGACAGTTGAAAATTATTTTTTGAATAATTTACTATAGAAAAGGCAATCCCTGGCGTAATTAAAATTTGCGACAGTAGAAAATTATTTTTTGAATAATTTACTATAGAAAAGGCAATCCCTGGCGGATTTGAAATTTGCGACAGTAAAAAATTATTTTTTGAATAATTTATTATAGAAAAGGCAATCCCTGGCGTAATTAAAATTTGCGACAATAGAAAATTATTTTTTGAATAATTTACTATAGAAAAGGCAATCCCTGGCGTAATTAAAATTTGCGACAGTAAAAAATTATTTTTTGAAAAATTTACTATAGAAAAGGCAATCCCTGGCGCAATTAAAATTTGCGACAGTTGAATATTATTTTTTGAATAATTTACTATAGAAAAGGCAATCCCTGGCGTTATTAAAATTTGCGACAGTAGAAAAGTATTTTTTGAATAATTTACTATAGAAAAGGCAATCCCTGGCGTAATTAAAATTTGCGACTGTTGAAAATTATTTTTTGCAAAATTTACTATAGAAACGGCAATCCCTGGCGGATTTGAAATTTGCGACAGTTGAAAATTATTTTTTGAAATGTTACTATAGAAAAGGCAATCCCTGGCGTAATTAAAATTTGCGACAGTTGAAAATTATTTTTTGAATAATTTACTATAGAAAAGGCAATCCCTGGCGCAATTAAAATTTGCGACAGTAGAAAATTATTTTTTGAATAATTTACTATAGAAAAGGCAATCCCTGGCGCAATTAAAATTTGCGACAGTAAAAAATTATTTTTTGAATAATTTACTATAGAAAAGGCAATCCCTGGCGTAATTAAAATTTGCGACAGTAGAAAATTATTTTTTGAATAATTTACTATAGAAAAGGCAATCCCTGGCGTAATTAAAACTTGCGATAGTAAAAAATTATTTTTTGAATAATTTACTATAGAAAAGGCAATCCCTGGCGCAATTAAAATTTGCGACAGTAAAAAATTATTTTTTGAATAATTTATTATAGAAAAGGCAATCCCTGGCGTAATTAAAATTTGCGACAGTAGAAAATTATTTTTTGAATAATTTACTATAGAAAAGGCAATCCCTGGCGTAATTAAAATTTGCGACAGTTGAAAATTATTTTTTGAATAATTTACTATAGAAAAGGCAATCCCTGGCGTAATTAAAATTTGCGACAGTAGAAAATTATTTTTTGAATAATTTACTATAGAAAAGGCAATCCCTGGCGCAATTAAAATTTGCGACAGTAAAAAATTATTTTTTGAATAATTTACTATAGAAAAGGCAATCCCTGGCGTAATTAAAATTTGCGACAGTAGAAAATTATTTTTTGAATAATTTACTATAGAAAAGGCAATCCCTGGCGTAATTAAAACTTGCGATAGTAAAAAATTATTTTTTGAATAATTTACTATAGAAAAGGCAATCCCTGGCGCACTTAAAATTTGCGACAGTAAAAAATTATTTTTTGAATAATTTACTATAGAAAAGGCAATCCCTGGCGTAATTAAAATTTGCGACAGTAGAAAATTATTTTTTGAATAATTTACTATAGAAAAGGCAATCCCTGGCGTAATTAAAATTTGCGACAGTTGAATATTATTTTTTGAATAATTTACTATAGAAAAGGAAATCCCTGGCGTAATTAAAATTTGCGACAGTAGAAAATTATTTTTTGAATAATTTACTATAGAAAAGGCAATCCCTGGCGCAATTAAAATTTGCGACAGTAAAAAATTATTTTTTGAATAATTTACTATAGAAAAGGCAATCCCTGGCGTAATTGAAATTTGCGACAGTAGAAAATTATTTTTTGAATAATTTACTATAGAAAAGGCAATCCCTGGCGTAATTAAAATTTGCTACAGTAAAAAATTATTTTTTGAATAATTTACTATAGAAAAGGCAATCCCTGGCGCAATTAAAATTTGCGACAGTTGAAAATTATTTTTTGAATAATTTACTATAGAAAAGGCAATCCCTGGCGCACTTAAAATTTGCGACAGTAAAAAATTATTTTTTGAATAATTTACTATAGAAAAGGCAATCCCTGGCGTAATTAAAATTTGCGACAGTATAAAATTATTTTTTGAATAATTTACTATAGAAAAGGCAATCCCTGGCGTAATTAAAATTTGCGACAGTAAAAAATTATTTTTTGAATAATTTACTATAGAAAAGGCAATCCCTGGCGCAATTAAAATTTGCGACAGTTGAAAATTATTTTTTGAATAATTTACTATAGAAAAGGCAATCCCTGGCGCACTTAAAATTTGCGACAGTAAAAAATTATTTTTTGAATAATTTACTATAGAAAAGGCAATCCCTGGCGTAATTAAAATTTTCGACAGTATAAAATTATTTTTGAATAATTTACTATAGAAAAGGCAATCCCTGGCGTAATTAAAATTTGCTACAGTAAAAAATTATTTTTTGAATAATTTACTATAGAAAAGGCAATCCCTGGCGCAATTAAAATTTGCGACAGTTGAAAATTATTTTTTGAATAATTTACTATAGAAAAGGCAATCCCTGGCGCACTTAAAATTTGCGACAGTAAAAAATTATTTTTTGAATAATTTACTATAGAAAAGGCAATCCCTGGCGTAATTAAAATTTGCGACAGTATAAAATTATTTTCTGAATAATTTACTATAGAAAAGGCAATCCCTGGCGTAATTAAAATTTGCGACAGTAAAAAATTATTTTTTGAATAATTTACTATAGAAAAGGCAATCCCTGGCGCAATTAAAATTTGCGACAGTTAAAAATTATTTTTTGAATAATTTACTATAGAAAAGGCAATCCCTGGCGCACTTAAAATTTGCGACAGTAAAAAATTATTTTTTGAATAATTTACTATAGAAAAGGCAATCCCTGGCGTAATTAAAATTTTCGACAGTATAAAATTATTTTTTGAATAATTTACTATAGAAAAGGCAATCCCTGGCGTAATTAAAATTTGCGACAGTAAAAAATTATTTTTTGAATAATTTACTATAGCAAAGGCAATCCCTGGCGTAATTAAAATTTGCTACAGTTGAAAATTATTTTTTGAATAATTTACTATAGAAAAGGCAATCCCTGGCGCACTTAAAATTTGCGACAGTAAAAAATTATTTTTTGAATAATTTACTATAGAAAAGGCAATCCCTGGCGTAATTAAAATTTGCGACAGTAGAAAATTATTTTTTGAATAATTTACTATAGAAAAGGCAATCCCTGGCGCAATTAAAATTTGCGACAGTAAAAAATTATTTTTTGAATAATTTACTATAGAAAAGGCAATCCCTGGCGTAATTAAAATTTGCGACAGTAGAAAATTATTTTTTGAATAATTTACTATAGAAAAGGCAATCCCTGGCGTAATTAAAACTTGCGATAGTAAAAAATTATTTTTTGAATAATTTACTATAGAAAAGGCAATCCCTGGCACAATTAAAATTTGCGACAGTAAAAAATTATTTTTTGAATAATTTACTATAGAAAAGGCAATCCCTGGCGTAATTAAAATTTGCGACAGTAGAAAATTATTTTTTGAATAATTTACTATAGAAAAGGCAATCCCTGGCGCAATTAAAATTTGCGACAGTTGAAAATTATTTTTTGAATAATTTACTATAGAAAAGGCAATCCCTGGCGCACTTAAAATTTGCGACAGTAAAAAATTATTTTTTGAATAATTTACTATAGAAAAGGCAATCCCTGGCGTAATTAAAATTTGCGACAGTATAAAATTATTTTTTGAATAATTTACTATAGAAAAGGCAATCCCTGGCGTAATTAAAATTTGCGACAGTAAAAAATTATTTTTTGAATAATTTACTATAGAAAAGGCAATCCCTGGCGCAATTAAAATTTGCGACAGTTGAAAATTATTTTTTGAATAATTTACTATAGAAAAGGCAATCCCTGGCGCACTTAAAATTTGCGACAGTAAAAAATTATTTTTTGAATAATTTACTATAGAAAAGGCAATCCCTGGCGTAATTAAAATTTTCGACAGTATAAAATTATTTTTGAATAATTTACTATAGAAAAGGCAATCCCTGGCGTAATTAAAATTTGCTACAGTAAAAAATTATTTTTTGAATAATTTACTATAGAAAAGGCAATCCCTGGCGCAATTAAAATTTGCGACAGTTGAAAATTATTTTTTGAATAATTTACTATAGAAAAGGCAATCCCTGGCGCACTTAAATTTGCGACAGTAAAAAATTATTTTTTGAATAATTTACTATAGAAAAGGCAATCCCTGGCGTAATTAAAATTTGCGACAGTATAAAATTATTTTCTGAATAATTTACTATAGAAAAGGCAATCCCTGGCGTAATTAAAATTTGCGACAGTAAAAAATTATTTTTTGAATAATTTACTATAGAAAAGGCAATCCCTGGCGCAATTAAAATTTGCGACAGTTAAAAATTATTTTTTGAATAATTTACTATAGAAAAGGCAATCCCTGGCGCACTTAAAATTTGCGACAGTAAAAAATTATTTTTTGAATAATTTACTATAGAAAAGGCAATCCCTGGCGTAATTAAAATTTTCGACAGTATAAAATTATTTTTTGAATAATTTACTATAGAAAAGGCAATCCCTGGCGTAATTAAAATTTGCGACAGTAAAAAATTATTTTTTGAATAATTTACTATAGCAAAGGCAATCCCTGGCGTAATTAAAATTTGCTACAGTTGAAAATTATTTTTTGAATAATTTACTATAGAAAAGGCAATCCCTGGCGCACTTAAAATTTGCGACAGTAAAAAATTATTTTTTGAATAATTTACTATAGAAAAGGCAATCCCTGGCGTAATTAAAATTTGCGACAGTAGAAAATTATTTTTTGAATAATTTACTATAGAAAAGGCAATCCCTGGCGCAATTAAAATTTGCGACAGTAAAAAATTATTTTTTGAATAATTTACTATAGAAAAGGCAATCCCTGGCGTAATTAAAATTTGCGACAGTAGAAAATTATTTTTTGAATAATTTACTATAGAAAAGGCAATCCCTGGCGTAATTAAAACTTGCGATAGTAAAAAATTATTTTTTGAATAATTTACTATAGAAAAGGCAATCCCTGGCACAATTAAAATTTGCGACAGTAAAAAATTATTTTTTGAATAATTTACTATAGAAAAGGCAATCCCTGGCGTAATTAAAATTTGCGACAGTAGAAAATTATTTTTTGAATAATTTACTATAGAAAAGGCAATCCCTGGCGTAATTAAAATTTTCGACAGTTGAAAATAATTTTTTGAATAATTTACTATAGAAAAGGCCATCCTTGGCGCAATTAAAATTTGCGACAGTAAAAAATTATTTTTTGAATAATTTACTATAGAAAAGGTAATCCCTGGCGTAATTAAAATTTGCGACAGTAGAAAATTATTTTTTGAACAATTTACTATGGAAAAGGCAATCCCTGGCGGATTTGAAATTTGCGACAGTTGAAAATTATTTTTTGAATAATTTACTACAGAAAAGGCAATCCCTGGCGTAATTAAAATTTGCGACAGTTGAAAATTATTTTTTGAATAATTTACTATAGAAAAGGCAATCCCTGGCGCACTTAAAATTTGCGACAGTAAAAAATTATTTTTTGAATAATTTACTATAGAAAAGGCAATCCCTGGCGTAATTAAAATTTGCGACAGTATAAAATTATTTTTGAATAATTTACTATAGAAAAGGCAATCCCTGGCGTAATTAAAATTTGCGACAGTTGAAAATTATTTTTTGAAATGTTACTATAGAAAAGGCAATCCCTGGCGTAATTAAAATTTGCGACAGTTGAAAATTATTTTTTGAATAATTTACTATAGAAAAGGCAATCCCTGGCGCAATTAAAATTTGCGACAGTAGAAAATTATTTTTTGAATAATTTACTATAGAAAAGGCAATCCCTGGCGCAATTAAAATTTGCGACAGTAAAAAATTATTTTTTGAATAATTTACTATAGAAAAGGCAATCCCTGGCGTAATTAA
Organism: Dioctria linearis; assembly: GCA_963930735.1. Classification (NCBI taxonomy): domain Eukaryota; kingdom Metazoa; phylum Arthropoda; class Insecta; order Diptera; family Asilidae; genus Dioctria; species Dioctria linearis. The sequence continues at coordinate 27,900 of CAWVNZ010003061.1, forward strand.
AATTTGCGACAGTAGAAAATTATTTTTTGAATAATTTACTATAGAAAAGGCAATCCCTGGCGTAATTAAAACTTGCGATAGTAAAAAATTATTTTTTGAATAATTTACTATAGAAAAGGCAATCCCTGGCGCAATTAAAATTTGCGACTGTAAAAAATTATTTTTTGAATAATTTATTATAGAAAAGGCAATCCCTGGCGTAATTAAAATTTGCGACAGTAGAAAATTATTTTTTGAATAATTTACTATAGAAAAGGCAATCCCTGGCGTAATTAAAATTTGCGACAGTTGAAAATTATTTTTTGAATAATTTACTATAGAAAAGGCAATCCCTGGCGTAATTAAAATTTGCGACAGTAGAAAATTATTTTTTGAATAATTTACTATAGAAAAGGCAATCCCTGGCGTAATTAAAATTTGCGACAGTTGAAAATTATTTTTTGAATAATTTACTATAGAAAAGGCAATCCCTGGCGTAATTAAAATTTGCGACAGTAGAAAATTATTTTTTGAATAATTTACTATAGAAAAGGCAATCCCTGGCGCAATTAAAATTTGCGACAGTAAAAAATTATTTTTTGAATAATTTACTATAGAAAAGGCAATCCCTGGCGTAATTAAAATTTGCGACAGTAGAAAATTATTTTTTGAATAATTTACTATAGAAAAGGCAATCTCTGGCGTAATTAAAACTTGCGATAGTAAAAAATTATTTTTTGAATAATTTACTATAGAAAAGTCAATCCCTGGCGCACTTAAAATTTGCGACAGTAAAAAATTATTTTTTGAATAATTTACTATAGAAAAGGCAATCCCTGGCGTAATTAAAATTTGCTACAGTAGAAAATTATTTTTTGAATAATTTACTATAGAAAAGGCAATCCCTGGCGTAATTAAAATTTGCGACAGTTGAATATTATTTTTTGAATAATTTACTATAGAAAAGGCAATCCCTGGCGTAATTAAAATTTGCGACAGTAGAAAATTATTTTTTGAATAATTTACTATAGAAAAGGCAATCCCTGGCGCAATTAAAATTTGCGACAGTAAAAAATTATTTTTTGAATAATTTACTATAGAAAAGGCAATCCCTGGCGTAATTGAAATTTGCGACAGTAGAAAATTATTTTTTGAATAATTTACTATAGAAAAGGCAATCCCTGGCGGATTTAAAATTTGCGACAGTAGAAAATTATTTTTTGAATAATTTACTATAGAAAAGGCAATCCCTGGCGTAATTAAAATTTGCGACAGTAGAAAATTATTTTTTGAATAATTTACTATAGAAAAGGCAATCCCTGGCGCAATTAAAATTTGCGACAGTAAAAAATTATTTTTTGAATAATTTACTATAGAAAAGGCAATCCCTGGCGTAATTAAAATTTGCTACAGTTGAAAACTATTTTTTGAATAATTTACTATAGAAAAAGGCAATCCCTGGCGCACTTAAAATTTGCGACAGTAAAAAATTATTTTTTGAATAATTTACTATAGAAAAGGCAATCCCTGGCGTAATTAAAATTTGCGACAGTAGAAAATTATTTTTTGAATAATTTACTATAGAAAAGGCAATCCCTGGCGCAATTAAAATTTGCGACAGTAAAAAATTATTTTTTGAATAATTTACTATAGAAAAGGCAATCCCTGCGTAATTAAAATTTGCGACAGTAGAAAATTATTTTTTGAATAATTTACTATAGAAAAGGCAATCCCTGGCGTAATTAAAACTTGCGATAGTAAAAAATTATTTTTTGAATAATTTACTATAGAAAGGGCAATCCCTGGCACAATTAAAATTTGCGACAGTAAAAAATTATTTTTGAATAATTTACTATAGAAAAGGCAATCCCTGGCGTAATTAAAATTTGCGACAGTAGAAAATTATTTTTTGAATAATTTACTATAGAAAAGGCAATCCCTGGCGTAATTAAAATTTTCGACAGTTGAAAATAATTTTTTGAATAATTTACTATAGAAAAGGCCATCCTTGGCGCAATTAAAATTTGCGACAGTAAAAAATTATTTTTTGAATAATTTACTATAGAAAAGGCAATCCCTGGCGTAATTAAAATTTGCGACAGTAGAAAATTATTTTTTGAATAATTTACTATGGAAAAGGCAATCCCTGGCGGATTTGAAATTTGCGACAGTTGAAAATTATTTTTTGAATAATTTACTACAGAAAAGGCAATCCCTGGCGTAATTAAAATTTGCGACAGTTGAAAATTATTTTTTGAATAATTTACTATAGAAAAGGCAATCCCTGGCGCACTTAAAATTTGCGACAGTAAAAAAATTTTTTTTTGAATAATTTACTATAGAAAAAGGCAATCCCTGGCGTAATTAAAATTTGCGACAGTATAAATTATTTTTGAATAATTTACTATAGAAAAGGCAATCCCTGGCGTAATTAAAATTTGCGACAGTATAAAATTATTTTTTGAATAATTTACTATATAAAAGGCAATCCCTGGCGTAATTAAAATTTGCGACAGTATAAAATTATTTTTTGAATAATTTACTATAGAAAAGGCAATCCCTGGGGTATTTAAAATTTGCGAGAGTATAAAATTATTTTTTGAATAATTTACTATAGAAAAGGCAATCCCTGGCGTAATTAAAATTTGCGACAGTATAAAATTATTTTTTAAATAATTTACTATAGAAAAGGCAATCCCTGGCGTATTTAAAATTTGCGACAGTATAAAATTAATATTTTGAAAAATTTACTGTAGAAAAGGCAATCCCTGGCGTATTTAAAACTTGCGATAGTAAAAAATTATTTTTTGAAAAGTTTACTATAGAAAAGGCAATACCTGGCGGATTTGAAATTTGCGACAGTAAAAAATTATTTTTTGAATAATTTACTATAGAAAAGGCAATCCCTGGCGTAATTAAAATTTGCGACAGTAGAAAATTATTTTTTGCAAAATTTACTATAGAAAAGGCAATCCCTGGCGCACTTAAAATTTGCGACAGTAAAAATTATTTTTTGAATAATTTACTATAGAAAAGGCAATCCCTGGCGTAATTAAAATTTGCGACAGTTAAAAATTATTTTTTGAAAAATTTACTATAGAAAAGGCAATCCCTGGCGTAATTAAAATTTGCGAAAGTTGAAAATTATTTTTTGAATAATTTACTATAGAAAAGGCAATCCCTGGCGTAATTAAAATTTGCGACAGTTGAAAATTATTTTTTGAATAATTTACTATAGAAAAGGCAATCCCTGGCGCAATTAAAATTTGCGACAGTAGAAAATTATTTTTTGAATAATTTACTATAGAAAAGGCAATCCCTGGCGTAATTAAAATTTGCGACAGTTGAAAATTATTTTTTGAATAATTTGCTATAGAAAAGGCAATCCCTGGCGTAATTAAAATTTGCGACAGTTGAAAATTATTTTTTGAAAAATTTACTATAGAAAAGGCAATCCCTGGCGTAATTAAAATTTGCGAGAGTTGAAAATTATTTTTTGAATAATTTACTATAGAAAAGGCAATCCCTGGCGTAATTAAAATTTGCGACAGTTGAAAATTATTTTTTGAATAATTTACTATAGAAAAGGAAATCCCTGGCGCAATTAAAATTTGCGACAGTACAAAATTATTTTTTGAATAATTTACTATAGAAAAGGCAATCCCTGGCGGATTTGAAATTTGCGACAGTTGAAAATTATTTTTTGAATAATTTACTATAGAAAAGGCAATCCCTGGCGCAATTAAAATTTGCGACAGTTGAAAATTATTTTTTGAATAATTTACTATAGAAAAGGCAATCCCTGGCGTATTTAAAACTTGCGATAGTAAAAAATTATTTTTTGAAAAGTTTACTATAGAAAAGGCAATCCCTGGCGGATTTGAAATTTGCGACAGTAAAAAATTAGTTTTTGAATAATTTACTATAGAAAAGGCAATCCCTGGCGCAATTAAAATTTGCGACAGTTGAAAATTATTTTTTGAATAATTTACTATAGAAAAGGCAATCCCTGGCGCAATTAAAATTTGCGACAGTATAAAATTATTTTTTGAATAATTTACTATAGAAAAGGCAATCCCTGGCGTAATTAAAATTTGCGACAGTTCAAAATTATTTTTTGAATAATTTACTATAGAAAAGGCAATCCCTGGCGCAATTAAAATTTGCGACAGTATAAAATTATTTTTTGAATAATTTACCTATAGAAAAGGCAATCCCTGGCGTAATTAAAATTTGCGACAGTAGAAAATCATTTTTTGAAATTTTACTATAGAAAAGGCAATCCCTGGCGTAATTAAATTTGCGACAGTATAAAATTATTTTTTGAATAATTTACTATAGAAAGGCAATCCCTGGCGTTATTAAAATTTGCGACAGTTGAAAATTATTTTTTGAATAATTTACTATAGAAAACGCAATCCCTGGCGTAATTAAAATTTGCGACAGTTGAAAATTATTTTTTGAATAATTTACTATAGAAAAGGCAATCCCTGGCGTAATTAAAATTTGCGACAGTTGAAAATTATTTTTTGAATAATTTACTATAGAAAAGGCAATCCCTGGCGTAATTAAAATTTGCGACATTTGAAAATTATTTTTTGAATAATTTACTATAGAAAAGGCAATCCCTGCGCAATTAAAATTTGCGACAGTATAAAATTATTTTTTGAATAATTTACTATAGAAAAGGCAATCCCTGGCGTAATTAAAATTTGCGACAGTATAAAATTATTTTTTGAATAATTTACTATAGAAAAGGCAATCCCTGGCGCAATTAAATTTGCGACAGTATAAAATTATTTTTTTGAATAATTTTAATATAGAAAAGGCAATCCCTGGCGTAATTAAAATTTGCGACAGTAGAAAATATTTTTTGAAAAGTTTACTAAAGAAAAGGCAATCCCTGGCGTAATTAAAATTTGCGACAGTATAAAATTATTTTTTGAATAATTTACTATAGAAAAGGCAATCTCTGGCGGATTTGAAATTTGCGACAGTTGAAAATTAATTTTTTGAATAATTAACTATAGAAAGGGCAATCCCTGGCGTAATTAAAATTTGCGACAGTAGAAAATTATTTTTTGAAAGTTTACTATAGAAAAGTCAATCCCTGGCGGATTTGAAATTTGCGACAGTAAGAAATTATTTTTTGAATAATTTACTATAGAAAAGGCAATCCCTGGCGCAATTAAAATTTGCGACAGTTGAAAATTATTTTTTGAATAATTTACTATAGAAAAGGCAATCCCTGGCGCAATTAAAATTTGCGACAGTAAAAAATTATTTTTTTGAATAATTTACTATAGAATAGGCAATCCCTGGCGTAATTAAAATTTGCGACAGTAGAAAATTATTTTTTGGATAATTTACTATAGAAAAGCAATCCCTGGCGTAATTAAAATTTGCGACAGTTTGAACATTATTTTTGAATAATTTTACTATAGAAAAGGCAATCCCTGGCGCAATTAAATTTGCGACAGTATAAAATTATTTTTTGAATAATTTACTATAGAATAGGCATTCCCTGGGGTAATTAATATTTGCGACAGTATAAAATTATTTTTTGAATAATTTACTATAGAAAGGCAATCCCTGGCGGATTTGAAATTTGCGACAGTAAAAATTATTTTTTTGCAAAATTTACTATATAAAAGGCAATCCCTGGCGTATTTAAAATTTGCGACAGTATAAAATTATTTTTTGAATAATTTACTATAGAAAAGGCAATTCCTGGGATATTAAAATTTCCGACAGTAAAAAATTATTTTTTGAATAATTTACTATAGAAAAGGCAATCCCTGGCGTAATTAAATTTGCGACAGTATAAAATTATTTTTTGAATATTTTACTATAGAAAAGGCAATCCCTGGCGTAATTAAAATTTGCGACAGTAGAAAATTATTTTTTGAATAATTTACTATAGAAAAGGCAATCCCTGGCGGATTTGAATTTGCGACAGTAAAAAATTTTTTTTTTGCAAAATTTACTATAGAAAAGGCAATCCCTGGCGTATTTAAATTTGCGACAGTATAAAATTATTTTTTTGAATAATTTACTATAGAAAAGGCAATCCCTGGCGTAATTAAATTTGCGACATTAGAAATTATTTTTTGAATAATTTACTATAGAAAAGGCAATCCCTGGTGGGTTTGAAATTTGCGACAGTTGAAAATTATTTTTTGAATAATTTACTATAGAAAAGGCAATCCCTGGCGTAATTAAAATTTGCGACAGTAGAAAATTATTTTTTCAATAATTTACTATAGAAAAGGCAATCCCTGGCGTAATTAAAATTTGCGACAGTAAAAAATAATTTTTTGAATAATTTTACTATAGAAAAGGCAATCCCTGGCGCAATTAAAATTTGCGACAGTATAAAATTATTTTTTGAATAATTTACTATAGAAAAGGCAATCCCTGCGTAATTAAAATTTGCGACAGTAAAAAATTATTTTTTGAATAATTTACTATAGAAAAGGCAATCCCTGGCGTAATTAAAATTTGCGACAGTTGAAAATTATTTTTTGAATAATTTACTATAGAAAGGCAATCCTGGCGCAATTAAAATTTGCGACAGTATAAAATTATTTTTTGAATAATTTACTATAGAAAAGGCAATCCTGGCGGATTTGAAATTTGCGACAGTTGAAATTATTTTTTGAAGAATTTACTATAGAAAAGGCAATACCTGGCGTAATTAAAATTTGCGACAGTTGAAAATTATTTTTTGAATAATTTACTATAGAAAAGGGAATCCCTGGCGTAATTAAATTTGCGACAGTTGAAAATTATTTTTTGAATAATTTACTATAGAAAAGGCAATCCCTGGCGGATTTGAAATTTGCGACAGTTGAAAATTATTTTTTGAATAATTTACTATAGAAAAGGCAATCCCTGCATAATTAAAATTTGCGACAGTTGAAAATTATTTTTTGAATAATTTACTATAGAAAAGGCAATCCCTGGCGCAATTAAAATTTGCGACAGTATAAAAATTATTTTTTGAATAATTTACTATAGAAAAGGCAATCCCTGGCGGATTTGAAATTTGCGACAGTTGAAAATTATTTTTTGAATAATTTACTATAGAAAAGGCAATCCCTGGCGTAATTAAAATTTGCGACAGTTGAAAATTATTTTTTGAACAATTTACTATAGAAAAGGCAATCCCTGGCGTAATTAAAACTTGCGATAGTAAAAAATTATTTTTTGAATAATTTACTATAGAAAAGGCAATCCCTGGCGCACTTAAAATTTACGATAGTAAAAATTATTTTTTGAATAATTTACTATAGAAAAGGCAATCCCTGGCGTAATTAAAATTTGCGACAGTAGAAATTTATTTTTTGAATAATTTACTATAGAAAAGGCAATCCTGGCTTAATTAAAATTTGCGACAGTATAAAATTATTTTTTGAATAATTTACTATAGAAAAGGCAATCCCTGGCGGATTTGAAATTTGCGACATTTGAAAATTATTTTTTGAAGAATTTACTATAGAAAGGCAATCCCTGGCGTAATTAAAATTTGCGACAGTTGAAAATTATTTTTTGAATAATTTACTATAGAAAGGGAATCCCTGGCGTAATTAAAATTTGCGACAGTTGAAATTATTTTTTGAATAATTTACTATAGAGAAGGCAATCCCTGGCATATTTAAACTTGCGACAGTATAAAATTATTTTTTGAATAATTTACTATAGAAAGGCAATCCCTGGCGTAATTAAAATTTGCGACAGTATAAAATTATTTTTTGAATAATTTACTATAGAAAAGGCAATCCCTGGTGGATTTGAAATTTGCGACATTTGAAAATTATTTTTTGAATAATGTACTATAGAAAAGGCAATCCCTGGCGTAATTAAAATTTGCGACAGTTGAAAATTATTTTTTGAATAATTTACTATAGAAAAGGGAATCCCTGGCGTAATTAAAATTTGCGACAGATGAAAATTATTTTTTGAATAATTTACTATAGAGAAGGCAATCCCTGGCGTATTTAAAACTTGCGACAGTATAAAATTATTTTTTGAATAATTTACTATAGAAAAGGCAATCCCTGGAGTAATTAAAATTTGCGACAGTAGAAAATTATTTTTTGAATAATTTACTATAGAAAAGGCAATCCCTGGGATATTTAAAATTTCCGACAGTAAAAAATTATTTTTTGAATAATTTACTATAGAAAAGGCAATCCCTGGCGTAATTAAAATTTGCGACAGTATAAAATTATTTTTTGAATAATTTACTATAGAAAAGGCAATCCCTGGCGTAATTAAAATTTGCGACAGTCGAAAATTATTTTTGAATAATTTACTATAGAAAAGGCAATCCCTGGCGGATTTGAAATTTGCGACAGTAAAAATTATTTTTTTGCAAAATTTACTATAGAAAAGGCAATCCCTGGCGTATTAAAATTTGCGACAGTATAAAATTATTTTTTTGAATAATTTACTATAGAAAAGGCAATCCCTGGCGTAATTAAAATTTGCGACATTAGAAAATTATTTTTTGAATAATTTACTATAGAAAAGGCAATCCCTGGCGGATTTGAAATTTGCGACAGTTGAAAATTATTTTTTGAATAATTTACTATAGAAAAGGCAATCCCTGGCGTAATTAAAATTTGCGACAGTAGAAAATTATTTTTTCAATAATTTACTATAGAAAAGGCAATCCCTGGCGTAATTAAAATTTGCGACAGTAAAAAATAATTTTTTGAATAATTTACTATAGAAAAGGCAATCCTGGTCGCAATTAAAATTTGCGACAGTATAAAATTATTTTTTGAATAATTTACTATAGAAAAGGCAATCCCTGCGTAATTAAAATTTGCGACAGTAAAAAAGCATTTTTTTGAATAATTTACAATAGAAAAGGCAATCCCTTACGTAATTAAAATTTGCGACAGTTGAAAATTATTTTTTGAATAATTTACTATAGAAAAGGCAATCCCTGGCGCAATTAAAATTTGCGACAGTTGAAAATTATTTTTTGAATAATTTACTATAGAAAAGGCAATCCTGGCGGATTTGAAATTTGCGACAGTTGAAAATTATTTTTTGAATAATTTACTATAGAAAAGGCAATCCCTGGCGTAATTAAAATTTGCGACAGTTGAAATTATTTTTTGAATAATTTACTATAGAAAAGGCAATCCCTGGCGCAATTAAAATTTGCGACAGTATAAAATCATTTTTTGAATAATTTACTATAGAAAAGGCAATCCCTGGCGGATTTGAAATTTGCGACAGTTGAAAATTATTTTTTGAATAATTTACTATAGAAAAGGCAAACCCTGGCGTAATTAAAATTTGCGACAGTTGAAAATTATTTTTTGAACAATTTACTATAGAAAAGGCAATCCCTGGCGTAATTAAAACTTGCGATAGTAAAAAATTATTTTTTGAATAATTTACTATAGAAAAGGTAATCCCTGGCGCACTTAAAATTTGCGACAGTAAAAAATTATTTTTTGAATAATTTACTATAGAAAAGGCAATCCCTGGCGTAATTAAAATTTGCGACAGTAGAAAATTATTTTTTGAATAATTTACTATAGAAAAGGCAATCCCTGGCGTAATTAAAATTTGCGACAGTATAAAATTATTTTTTGAATAATTTACTATAGAAAAGGCAACCCTGGCGGATTTGAAATTTGCGACATTTGTAAATTATTTTTTGAATAATTTACTATAGAAAAGGCAATCCCTGGCGTAATTAAAATTTGCGACAGTTGAAAATTATTTTTTGAATAATTTACTATAGAAAAGGGAATCCCTGGCGTAATTAAAATTTGCGACAGTTGAAAATTATTTTTTGAATAATTTACTATAGAGAAGGCAATCCCTGGCGTATTTAAAACTTGCGACAGTATAAAATTATTTTTTGAATAATTTACTATAGAAAAGGCAATCCCTGGCGTAAATAAAATTTGCGACAGTAAAAAAGTATTTTTTGAATAATTTACTATAGAAAAGGCAATCCCTGGCGTAATTAAAATTTGCGACAGTTGAAAATTATTTTTTGAATAATTTACTATAGAAAAGGCAATCCCTGGCGCAATTAAAATTTGCGACAGTTGAAAATTATTTTTTGAATAATTTACTATAGAAAAGGCAATCCCTGGCGGATTTGAAATTTGCGACAGTTGAAAATTATTTTTTGAATAATTTACTATAGAAAAGGCAATCCCTGGCGGATTTGAAATTTGCGACAGTTGAAATTATTTTTTGAATAATTTACTATAGAAGAGGCAATCCCTGGCGGATTTGAAATTTGCGACAGTATAAAATTATTTTTTGAATAATTTACTATAGAAAAGGCAATCCCTGGCGCAATTAAAATTTGCGACAGCTGAAAATTATTTTTTGAATAATTTACTATAGAAAAGGCAATCCCTGGCGCAATTAAAATTTGCGACAGTTGAAAATTATTTTTTGAATAGTTTACTATAGAAAAGGCAATCCCTGGCGTATTTAAAATTTGCGACAGTTGAAAATTATTTTTTGAATAATTTACTATAGAAAAGGCAATCCCTGGCGTAATTAAAATTTGCGACAGTTGAAAATTATTTTTTGAATAATTTACTATAGAAAAGGCAATCCCTGGCGTAATTAAAATTTGCGAAAGTTGAAAATTATTTTTTGAATAATTTACTATAGAAAAGGCAATCCCTGGCGCAATTAAAATTTGCGACAGTAGAAAATTATTTTTTGAATAATTTACTATAGAAAAGGCAATCCCTGGCGTAATTAAAATTTGCGACAGTTGAAAATTATTTTTTGAATAATTTACTATAGAAAAGGCAATCCCTGGCGTAATTAAAATTTGCGACAGTTGAAAATTATTTTTTGAATAATTTACTATAGAAAAGGCAATCCCTGGCGTAATTAAAATTTGCGACAGTTGAAAATTATTTTTTGAAAGATTTACTATAGAAAAGGCAATCCCTGGCGTAATTAAAATTTGCGAGATTTGAAAATTATTTTTTGAATAATTTACTATAGAAAAGGCAATCCCTGGCGTAATTAAAATTTGCGACAGTTGAAAATTATTTTTTGAATAATTTACTATAGAAAAGGCAATCCCTGGCGTATTTCAAACTTGCGACAGTATAAAATTATTTTGTGAATAATTTACTATAGAAAAGGCAATCCCTGGCGTATTTAAAACTTGCGATAGTAAAACATTATTTTTTGAAAAGTTTACTATAGAAAAGGCAATCCCTGGCGGATTTGAAATTTGCGACAGTAAAAAATTAGTTTTTGAATAATTTACTATAGAAAAGGCAATCCCTGGCGCAATTAAAATTTGCGACAGTTGAAAATTTTTTTTTGAATAATTTACTATAGAAAAGGCAATCCCTGGCGCAATTAAAATTTGCGACAGTATAAAATTATTTTTTGAATAATTTACTATAGAAAAGGCAATCCCTGGCGTAATTAAAATTTGCGACAGTTGAAAATTATTTTTTGAATAATTTACTATAGAAAAGGCAATCCCTGGCGGAATTAAAATTTGCGACAGTATAAAATTATTTTTTGAATAATTTACTATAGAAAAGGCAATCCCTGGCGTAATTAAAATTTGCGACAGTAGAAAATTATTTTTTGAAAAGTTTACTATAGAAAAGGCAATCCCTGGCGTAATTAAAATTTGCGACAGTATAAAATTATTTTTTGAATAATTTACTATAGAAAAGGCAATCCCTGGCGTTATTAAAATTTGCGACAGTTGAAAATTATTTTTTGAATAATTTACTATAGAAAACGCAATCCCTGGCGTAATTAAAATTTGCGACAGTTGAAAATTATTTTTTGAATAATTTACTATAGAAAAGGCAATCCCTGGCGTAATTAAAATTTGCGACAGTTGAAAATTATTTTTTGAATAATTTACTATAGAAAAGGCAATCCCTGGCGTAATTAAAATTTGCGACAGTTGAAAATTATTTTTTGAATAATTTACTATAGAAAAGGCAATCCCTGCGCAATTAAAATTTGCGACAGTATAAAATTATTTTTTGAATAATTTACTATAGAAAAGGCATTCCCTGGCGTAATTAAAATTTGCGAGAGTTGAAAATTATTTTTTGAATAATTTACTATAGAAAAGGCAATCCCTGGCGTAATTAAAATTTGCGACAGTTGAAAATTATTTTTTGAATAATTTACTATAGAAAAGGCAATTCCTGGCGCAATTAAAATTTGCGACAGTAGAAAATTATTTTTTGAATAATTTACTATAGAAAAGGCAATCCCTGGCGTAATTAAAATTTGCGACAGTTGAAAATTATTTTTTGAATAATTTACTATAGAAAAGGAAATCCCTGGCGCAATTAAAATTTGCGACAGTACAAAATTATTTTTTGAATAATTTACTATAGAAAAGGCAATCCCTGGCGGATTTGAAATTTGCGACAGTTGAAAATTATTTTTTGAATAACTTACTATAGAAAAGGCAATCCCAGGCGCAATTAAAATTTGCGACAGTTGAAAATTATTTTTTGAATAATTTACTATAGAAAAAGCAATCCCTGGCGTTATTAAAATTTGCGACAGTTGAAAATTATTTTTTGAATAATTTACTATAGAAAAGGCAATCCCTGGCGTATTTCAAACTTGCGACAGTATAAAATTATTTTTTGAATAATTTACTATAGAAAAGGCAATCCCTGGCGTATTTAAAACTTGCGATAGTAAAAAATTATTTTTTGAAAAGTTTACTATAGAAAAGGCAATCCCTGGCGGATTTGAAATTTGCGACAGTAAAAAATTAGTTTTTGAATAATTTACTATAGAAAAGGCAATCCCTGGCGCAATTAAAATTTGCGACAGTTGAAAATTATTTTTTGAATAATTTACTATAGAAAAGGCAATCCCTGGCGCAATTAAAATTTGCGACAGTATAAAATTATTTTTTGAATAATTTACTATAGAAAAGGCAATCTCTGGCGTAATTAAAATTTGCGACAGTTGAAAATTATTTTTTGAATAATTTACTATAGAAAAGGCAATCCCTGGCGCAATTAAAATTTGCGACAGTATAAAATTATTTTTTGAATAATTTACTATAGAAAAGGCAATCCCTGGCGTAATTAAAATTTGCGACAGTAGAAAATTATTTTTTGAAAAGTTTACTATAGAAAAGGCAATCCCTGGCGTAATTAAAATTTGCGACAGTATAAAATTATTTTTTGAATAATTTACTATAGAAAAGGCAATCCCTGGCGTTATTAAAATTTGCGACAGTTGGAAATTATTTTTTGCATAATTTACTATAGAAAACGCAATCCCTGGCGTAATTAAAATTTGCGACAGTTGAAAATTATTTTTTGAATAATTTACTATAGAAAAGGCAATCCCTGGCGTAATTAAAATTTGCGACAGTTGAAAATTATTTTTTGAATAATTTACTATAGAAAAGGCAATCCCTGGCGTAATTAAAATTTGCGACAGTTGAAAATTATTTTTTGAATAATTTACTATAGAAAAGGCAATCCCTGCGCAATTAAAATTTGCGACAGTATAAAATTATTTTTTGAATAATTTACTATAGAAAAGGCAATCCCTGGCGTAATTAAAATTTGCGACAGTATAAAATTATTTTTTGAATAATTTACTATAGAAAAGGCAATCCCTGGCGCAATTAAAATTTGCGACAGTATAAAATTATTTTTTGAATAATTTAATATAGAAAAGGCAATCCCTGGCGTAATTAAAATTTGCGACAGTAGAAAATTATTTTTTGAAAAGTTTACTATAGAAAAGGCAATCCCTGGCGCAATTAAAATTTGCGACAGTATAAAAATATTTTTTGAATAATTTACTATAGAAAAGGCAATCTCTGGCGGATTTGAAATTTGCTACAGTTGAAAATTATTTTTTGAATAATTTACTATAGAAAGGGCAATCCCTGGCGTAATTAAAATTTGCGACGGTAGAAAATTATTTTTTGAAAAGTTTACTATAGAAAAGGCAATCCCTGGCGGATTTGAAATTTGCGACAGTAAAAAATTATTTTTTGAATAATTTACTATAGAAAAGGCAATCCCTGACGCAATTAAAATTTGCGACAGTTGAAAATTATTTTTTGAATAATTTACTATAGAAAAGGCAATCCCTGGCGCAATTAAAATTTGCGACAGTAAAAAATTATTTTTTGAATAATTTACTATAGAATAGGCAATCCCTGGCGTAATTGAAATTTGCGACAGTAGAAAATTATTTTTTGAATAATTTACTATAGAAAAGGCAATCCCTGGCGTAATTAAAATTTGCGACAGTTGAAAATTATTTTTTGAATAATTTACTATAGAAAAGGCAATCCCTGCCGTAATTAAAATTTGCGACAGTATAAAATTATTTTTTGAATAATTTACTATAGAAAAGGCAATCCCTGGCGGATTTGAAATTTGCGACAGTAAAAAATAATTTTTTTGCAAAATTTACTATAGAAAAGGCAATCCCTGGCGTATTTAAAATTTGCGACAGTATAAAATTATTTTTTGAATAATTTACAATAGAAAAGGCAATCCCTGGGATATTTAAAATTTCCGACAGTACAAAATTATTTTTTGAATAATTTACTATAGAAAAGGCAATCCCTGGCGTAATTAAAATTTGCTACAGTATAAAATTATTTTTTGAATAATTTACTATAGAAAAGGCAATCCCTGGCGTAATTAATATTTGCGACAGTAGAAAATGATTTTTTGAATAATTTACTATAGAAATGGCAATCCCTGGCGGATTTGAAATTTGCGACAGTAAAAAATTATTTTTTTGCAAAATTTACTATAGAAAAGGCAATCCCTGGCGTATTTAAAATTTGCGACAGTATAAAATTATTTTTTTGAATAATTTACTATAGAAAAGGCAATCCCTGGCGTAATTAAAATTTGCGACATTAGAAAATTATTTTTTGAATAATTTACTATAGAAAAGGCAATCCCTGGCGGATTTGAAATTTGCGACAGTTGAAAATTATTTTTTGAATAATTTACTATAGAAAAGGCAATCCCTGGCGTAATTAAAATTTGCGACAGTAGAAAATTATTTTTTCAATAATTTACTATAGAAAAGGCAATCCCTGGCGTAATTAAAATTTGCGACAGTAAAAAATTATTTTTTGAATAATTTACTATAGAAAAGGCAATCCCTGGCGCAATTAAAATTTGCGACAGTATAAAATTATTTTTTGAATAATTTACTATAGAAAAGGCAATCCCTGGCGTAATTAAAATTTGCGACAGTATAAAATTATTTTTTGAATAATTTACTATAGAAAAGGCAATCCCTGGCGCAATTAAAATTTGCGACAGTATAAAATTATTTTTTGAATAATTTACTATAGAAAAGGCAATCCCTGGCGTAATTAAAATTTGCGACAGTATAAAATTATTTTTTGAATAATTTACTATAGAAAAGGCAATCCCTGGCGTAATTAAAATTTGCGACAGTATAAAATTATTTTTTGAATAATTTACTATAGAAAAGGCAATCCCTGGCGTAATTAAAATTTGCGACAGTTGAAAATTATTTTTTTAATAATTTACTATAGAAAAGGCAATTCCTGGCGCAATTAAAATTTGCGACAGTATAAAATTATTTTTTGAATAATTTACTATAGAAAAGGCAATCCCTGGCGGATTTGAAATTTGCGACAGTTGAAAATTATTTTTTGAATAATTTACTATAGAAAAGGCAATCCCTGGCGGATT
The DNA here is from genome assembly GCA_963930735.1 of Dioctria linearis. NCBI lineage: Eukaryota > Metazoa > Arthropoda > Insecta > Diptera > Asilidae > Dioctria > Dioctria linearis. The sequence goes on from CAWVNZ010003061.1 coordinate 43,604, forward strand.
TGAAATTTGCGACAGTTGAAAATTATTTTTTGAATAATTTACTATAGAAAAGGCAATCCCTGGCGTAATTAAAATTTGCGACAGTTGAAAATTATTTTTTGAATAATTTACTATAGAAAAGGCAATCCCTGGCGTAATTAAAATTTGCGACAGTAGAAAATTATTTTTTGCAAAATTTACTATAGAAAAGGCAATCCCTGGCGTAATTAAAATTTGCGACAGTAAAAAATTATTTTTTGAATAATTTACTATAGAAAAGGCAATCCCTGGCGTAATTAAAATTTGCGACAGTAAAAAATTATTTTTTGAATAATTTACTATAGAAAAGGCAATCCCTGGCGTAATTAAAATTTGCGACAGTAGAAAATTATTTTTTGAAAAGTTTACTATAGAAAAGGCAATCCCTGGCGCAATTAAAATTTGCGACAGTTGAAAATTATTTTTTGCAAAATTTACTATAGAAAAGGCAATCCCTGGCGCACTTAAAATTTGCGACAGTTGAAAATTATTTTTTGAATAATTTACTATAGAAAAGGCAATCCCTGGCGTAATTAAAATTTGCGACAGTAGAAAATTATTTTTTGAAAAGTTTACTATAGAAAAGGCAATCCCTTTCGGATTTGAAATTTGCGACAGTTGAAAATTATTTTTTGAATAATTTACTATAGAAAAGGCAATCCCTGGCGGATTTGAAATTTGCGACAGTTGAAAATTATTTTTTGCAAAATTTACTATAGAAAAGGCAATCCCTGGCGCACTTAAAATTTGCGACAGTAAAAAATTATTTTTTGAATAATTTACTATAGAAAAGGCAGTCCCTGGCGTAATTAAAATTTGCGACAGTATAAAATTATTTTTTGAATAATTTACTATAGAAAAGGCAATCCCTGGCGCAATTAAAATTTGCGACAGTAGAAAATTATTTTTTGAATAATTTACTATAGAAAAGGCAATCCCTGGCGGATTTGAAATTTGCGACAGTTGAAAATTATTTTTTGCAAAATTTGCTATAGAAAAGGCAATCCCTGGCGCACTTAAAATTTGCGACAGTAAAAAATTATTTTTTGAATAATTTACTATAGAAAAGGCAATCCCTGGCGCACTTAAAATTTGCGACAGTTGAAAATTATTTTTTGAATAATTTACTATAGAAAAGGCAATCCCTGGCGTATTTAAAATTTGCGACATTAAAAAATTATTTTTTGAATAATTTACTATAGAAAAGGAAATCCCGGGCGCGATTAAATTTTGCGACAGTAAAAAATTAATTTTTGAATAATTTACTATAGAAAAGTAAAACCCTGGTTCAATTAAAATTTGCGATAGTAGAAAATTATTTTTTGCAAAATTTACTATAGAAAAGGCAATCCCTGGCGCACTTAAAATTTGCGACAGTATAAAATTATTTTTTGAATAATTTACTATATAAAAGGCAATCCCTGGCGCACTTAAAATTTGCGACAGTTGAAAATTATTTTTTGAATAATTTACTATAGAAAAGGCAATCCCTGGCGTATTTAAAATTTGCGACAGTAGAAAATTATTTCTTGAATAATTTACTATAGAAAAGGCAATCCCTGGCGTAATTAAAATTTGCGACAGTTGAAAATTATTTTTTGAATAATTTACTATAGAAAAGGCAATCCCTGGCGCAATTAAAATTTGCGACAGTAAAAAATTATTTTTTGAATAATTTACTATAGAAAAGGCAATCCCTGGCGTAATTAAAATTTGCGACAGTAAAAAATTATTTTTTGAATAATTTACTATAGAAAAGGCAACCCCTGGCGGATTTGAAATTTGCGACAGTTGAAAATTATTTTTTGAATAATTTACTATAGAAAAGGCAATCCCTGGCGGATTTGAAATTTGCGACAGTTGAAAATTATTTTTTGAATAATTTACTATAGAAGAGGCAATCCCTGGCGGATTTGAAATTTGCGACAGTATAAAATTATTTTTTGAATAATTTACTATAGAAAAGGCAATCCCTGGCGCAATTAAAATTTGCGACAGTTGAAAATTATTTTTTGAATAATTTACTATAGAAAAGGCAATCCCTGGCGCAATTAAAATTTGCGACAGTTGAAAATTATTTTTTGAATAATTTACTATAGAAAAGGCAATCCCTGGCGTATTTAAAATTTGCGACAGTTGAAAATTATTTTTTGAATAATTTACTATAGAAAAGGCAATCCCTGGCGGATTTGAAATTTACGACAGTATAAAATTATTTTTTGAATAATTTACTATAGAAAAGGCAATCCCTGGCGGATTTGAAATTTGCGACAGTTGAAAATTATTTTTTGAATAATTTACTATAGAAAAGGCAATCCCTGGCGTAATTAAAATTTGCGACAGTTGAAAATTATTCTTTGAATAATTTACTATAGAAAAGGCAATCCCTGGCGTAATTAAAATTTGCGACAGTAGAAAATTATTTTTTGCAAAATTTACTATAGAAAAGGCAATCCCTGGCGTAATTAAAATTTGCGACAGTAAAAAATTATTTTTTGAATAATTTACTATAGAAAAGGCAATCCCTGGCGTAATTAAAATTTGCGACAGTAAAAAATTATTTTTTGAATAATTTACTATAGAAAAGGCAATCCCTGGCGTAATTAAAATTTGCGACAGTAGAAAATTATTTTTTGAAAAGTTTACTATAGAAAAGGCAATCCCTGGCGCAATTAAAATTTGCGACAGTTGAAAATTATTTTTTGCAAAATTTACTATAGAAAAGGCAATCCCTGGCGCACTTAAAATTTGCGACAGTTGAAAATTATTTTTTGAATAATTTACTATAGAAAAGGCAATCCCTGGCGTAATTAAAATTTGCGACAGTAGAAAATTATTTTTTGAAAAGTTTACTATAGAAAAGGCAATCTTTCGGATTTGAAATTTGCGACAGTTGAAAATTATTTTTTGAATAATTTACTATAGAAAAGGCAATCCCTGGCGGATTTGAAATTTGCGACAGTTGAAAATTATTTTTTGCAAAATTTACTATAGAAAAGGCAATCCCTGGCGCACTTAAAATTTGCGACAGTAAAAAATTATTTTTTGAATAATTTACTATAGAAAAGGCAATCCTTGGCGTAATTAAAATTTGCGACAGTAGAAAATTATTTTTTGAATAATTTACTATAGAAAAGGTAATCCCTGGCGGATTTGAAATTTGCGACAGTAAAAAATTATTTTTTGAATAATTTACTATAGAAAAGGCAATCCCTGGCGCAATTAAATTTTGCGACAGTAAAAAATTAATTTTTGAATAATTTACTATAGAAAAGTAAAACCCTGGCGCAATTAAAATTTGCGATAGTAGAAAATTATTTTTTGCAAAATTTACTATAGAAAAGGCAATCCCTGGCGCACTTAAAATTTGCGACAGTTGAAAATTATTTTTTGAATAATTTACTATAGAAAAGGTAATCCCTGGCGGATTTGAAATTTGCGACAGTAAAAAATTATTTTTTGAATAATTTACTATAGAAAAGGCAATCCCTGGCGCAATTAAATTTTGCGACAGTAAAAAATTATTTTTTGAAAAGTTTACTATAGAAAAGGCAATCCCTGGCGCAATTAAAATTTGCGACAGTTGAAAATTATTTTTTGCAAAATTTACTACAGAAAAGGCAATCCCTGGCGCACTTAAAATTTGCGACAGTTGAAAATTATTTTTTGAATAATTTACTATAGAAAAGGCAATCCCTGGCGTAATTAAAATTTGCGACAGTAGAAAATTATTTTTTGAAAAGTTTACTATAGAAAAGGCAATCTTTCGGATTTGAAATTTGCGACAGTTGAAAATTATTTTTTGAATAATTTACTATAGAAAAGGCAATCCCTGGCGGATTTGAAATTTGCGACAGTTGAAAATTATTTTTTGCAAAATTTACTATAGAAAAGGCAATCCCTGGCGCACTTAAAATTTGCGACAGTAAAAAATTATTTTTTGAATAATTTACTATAGAAAAGGCAATCCCTGGCGTAATTAAAATTTGCGACAGTAGAAAATTATTTTTTGAATAATTTACTATAGAAAAGGTAATCCCTGGCGGATTTGAAATTTGCGACAGTAAAAAATTATTTTTTGAATAATTTACTATAGAAAAGGAAATCCCGGGCGCAATTAAATTTTGCGACAGTAAAAAATTAATTTTTGAATAATTTACTATAGAAAAGTAAAACCCTGGCGCAATTAAAATTTGCGATAGTAGAAAATTATTTTTTGCAAAATTTACTATAGAAAAGGCAATCCCTGGCGCACTTAAAATTTGCGACAGTATAAAATTATTTTTTGAATAATTTACTATATAAAAGGCAATCCCTGGCGCACTTAAAATTTGCGACAGTTGAAAATTATTTTTTGAATAATTTACTATAGAAAAGGCAATCCCTGGCGTATTTAAAATTTGCGACAGTAGAAAATTATTTCTTGAATAATTTACTATAGAAAAGGCAATCCCTGGCGTAATTAAAATTTGCGACAGTTGAAAATTATTTTTTGAATAATTTACTATAGAAAAGGCAATCCCTGGCGCAATTAAAATTTGCGACAGTAAAAAATTATTTTTTGAATAATTTACTATAGAAAAGGCAATCCCTGGCGTAATTAAAATTTGCGACAGTAAAAAATTATTTTTTGAATAATTTACTATAGAAAAGGCAACCCCTGGCGGATTTGAAATTTGCGACAGTTGAAAATTATTTTTTGAATAATTTACTATAGAAAAGGCAATCCCTGGCGGATTTGAAATTTGCGACAGTTGAAAATTATTTTTTGAATAATTTACTATAGAAGAGGCAATCCCTGGCGGATTTGAAATTTGCGACAGTATAAAATTATTTTTTGAATAATTTACTATAGAAAAGGCAATCCCTGGCGCAATTAAAATTTGCGACAGTTGAAAATTATTTTTTGAATAATTTACTATAGAAAAGGCAATCCCTGGCGCAATTAAAATTTGCGACAGTTGAAAATTATTTTTTGAATAATTTACTATAGAAAAGGCAATCCCTGGCGTATTTAAAATTTGCGACAGTTGAAAATTATTTTTTGAATAATTTACTATAGAAAAGGCAATCCCTGGCGGATTTGAAATTTACGACAGTATAAAATTATTTTTTGAATAATTTACTATAGAAAAGGCAATCCCTGGCGGATTTGAAATTTGCGACAGTTGAAAATTATTTTTTGAATAATTTACTATAGAAAAGGCAATCCCTGGCGTAATTAAAATTTGCGACAGTTGAAAATTATTTTTTGAATAATTTACTATAGAAAAGGCAATCCCTGGCGTAATTAAAATTTGCGACAGTAGAAAATTATTTTTTGCAAAATTTACTATAGAAAAGGCAATCCCTGGCGTAATTAAAATTTGCGACAGTAAAAAATTATTTTTTGAATAATTTACTATAGAAAAGGCAATCCCTGGCGTAATTAAAATTTGCGACAGTAAAAAATTATTTTTTGAATAATTTACTATAGAAAAGGCAATCCCTGGCGTAATTAAAATTTGCGACAGTAGAAAATTATTTTTTGAAAAGTTTACTATAGAAAAGGCAATCCCTGGCGCAATTAAAATTTGCGACAGTTGAAAATTATTTTTTGCAAAATTTACTATAGAAAAGGCAATCCCTGGCGCACTTAAAATTTGCGACAGTTGAAAATTATTTTTTGAATAATTTACTATAGAAAAGGCAATCCCTGGCGTAATTAAAATTTGCGACAGTAGAAAATTATTTTTTGAAAAGTTTACTATAGAAAAGGCAATCTTTCGGATTTGAAATTTGCGACAGTTGAAAATTATTTTTTGAATAATTTACTATAGAAAAGGCAATCCCTGGCGGATTTGAAATTTGCGACAGTTGAAAATTATTTTTTGCAAAATTTACTATAGAAAAGGCAATCCCTGGCGCACTTAAAATTTGCGACAGTAAAAAATTATTTTTTGAATAATTTACTACAGAAAAGGCAATCCCTGGCGTAATTAAAATTTGCGACAGTAGAAAATTATTTTTTGAATAATTTACTATAGAAAAGGCAATCCCTGTCGTAATTAAAATTTGCGACAGTAAAAAAATATTTTTTGAATAATTTACTATAGAAAAGGCAATCCCCGGCGTAATTAAAATTTGCGACAGTAAAAAATTATTTTTTGAATAATTTACTATAGAAAAGGCAATCCCTGGCGCAATTAAAATTTGCGACAGTAGAAAATTATTTTTTGAATAATTTACTATAGAAATGGTAATCCCTGGCGTAATTAAAATTTTCGACAGTTGAAAATTATTTTTGAATAATTTACTATAGAAAAGGCAATCCCTGGCGGATTTGAAATTTGCGACAGTTGAAAATTTTTTTTTGAATAATTTACTATAGAAAAGGCAATCCCTGGCGGATTTGAAATTTGCGACAGTTGAAAATTATTTTTTGAATAATTTACTATAGAAAAGGCAATCCCTGGCGTAATTAAAATTTGCGACAATAAAAAATTATTTTTGAATAATTTACTATAGAAAAGACAATCCCTGGCGTAATTAAAATTTGCGACATTAGAAAATTATTTTTTGAATAATTTACTATAGAAAAGGCAATCCCTGGCGGATTTGAAATTTGCGACAGTTGAAAATTATTTTTTGCAAAATTTACTATAGAAAAGGCAATCCCTGGCGCACTTAAAATTTGCGACAGTAGAAAATTATTTTTTGAATAATTTACTATAGAAAAGGCAATCCCTGGCGTAATTAAAATTTGCGACAGTAAAAAATTATTTTTTGAATAATTTACTATAGAAAAGGCAATCCCTGGCGCAATTAAAATTTGGGACAGTAGAAAATTATTTTTTGCAAAATTTACTATAGAAAAGGCAATCCCAGGCGTAATTAAAATTTGCGACAGTAGAAAATTATTTTTTGAATAATTTACTATGGAAAAGGCAATCCCTGGCGTAATTAAAATTTGCTACAGTTGAAAATTAATTTTTGAATAATTTACTATAGAAAAGGCAATCCCTGGCGCAATTAAAATTTGCGACAGTAAAAAATTATTTTTTGAATAATTTACTATAGAAAAGGCAATCCCTGGCGTAATTAAAATTTGCGACAGTAGAAAATTATTTTTTGAATAATTTACTATAGAAAAGGCAATCCCTGGCGTAATTAAAATTTGCGACAGTTGAAAATTATTTTTTGAATAATTTACTATAGAAAAGGCATCCCTGGCGGATTTGAAATTTGCGACAGTTGAAAATTATTTTTTGAATAATTTACTATAGAAAAGGCAATCCCTGGCGGATTTGAAATTTGCGACAGTTGAAAATTATTTTTTGAATAATTTACTATAGAAAAGGCAATCCCTGGCGTAATTAAAATTTGCGACAGTAAAAAATTATTTTTTGAATAATTTACTATAAAAAAGGCAATCCCTGGCGTATTTAAAATTTGCGACATTAAAAAATTATTTTTTGAATAATTTACTATAGAAAAGGCAATCCCTGGCGCAATTAAATTTTGCGACAGTAAAAAATTAATTTTTGAATAATTTACTATAGAAAAGGCAATCCCTGGCGCAATTAAAATTTGCGACAGTAGAAAATTATTTTTTGAATAATTTACTATAGAAAATTATTTTTTGAAAAGTTTACTATAGAAAAGGCAATCCCTGGCGCAATTAAAATTTGCGAGAGTAGAAAATTATTTTTTGAATAATTTACTGTAGAAAAGGCAATCCCTGGCGTAATTAAAATTTGCGACAGTAGAAAATTATTTTTTGAATAATTTACTATAGAAAAGGTAATCCCTGGCGCAATTAAAATTTGCGACAGTAGAAAATTATTTTTTGAATAATTTACTATAGAAAAGGCAATCCTTGGCGGATTTGAAATTTGCGACAGTTGAAAATTATTTTTTGAATAATTTACTATAGAAAAGGCAATCCCTGGCGAATTTGAAATTTGCGACAGTTGAAAATTATTTTTTGCAAAATTTACTATAGAAAAGGCAATCCCTGGCGCACTTAAAATTTGCGACAGTAAAACATTATTTTTTGAATAATTTACTATAGAAAAGGCAATCCCTGGCGTAATTAAAATTTGCGATATTAAAAAATTATTTTTTGAATAATTTACTATAGAAAAGGCAATCCCTGGCGCAATTAAAATTTGCGACAGTTGAAAATTATTTTTTGAATAATTTACTATAGAAAAGGTAATCCCTGGGATATTTAAAATTTGCGACAGTAAAAAATTATTTTTTGAATAATTTACTATAAAAAAGGCAATCTCTGGCGCAATTAAATTTGCGACAGTAAAAAATTATTTTTTGAATAATTTACTATAGAAAAGGCAATCCCTGGCGTAATTAAAATTTGCGACAGTAGAAAATTATTTTTTGAAAAGTTTACTATAGAAAAGGCAATCCCTGGCGCAATTAAAATTTGCGACAGTTGAAAATTATTTTTTGCAAAATTTACTATAGAAAAGGCAATCCCTGGCGCACTTAAAATTTGCGACAGTTGAAAATTATTTTTTGAATAATTTACTATAGAAAAGGCAATCCCTGGCGTAATTAAAATTTGCGACAGTAGAAAATTATTTTTTGAAAAGTTTACTATAGAAAAGGCAATCTTTCGGATTTGAAATTTGCGACAGTTGAAAATTATTTTTTGAATAATTTACTATAGAAAAGGCAATCCCTGGCGGATTTGAAATTTGCGACAGTTGAAAATTATTTTTTGCAAAATTTACTATAGAAAAGGCAATCCCTGGCGCACTTAAAATTTGCGACAGTAAAAAATTATTTTTTGAATAATTTACTACAGAAAAGGCAATCCCTGGCGTAATTAAAATTTGCGACAGTAGAAAATTATTTTTTGAATAATTTACTATAGAAAAGGCAATCCCTGTCGTAATTAAAATTTGCGACAGTAAAAAAATATTTTTTGAATAATTTACTATAGAAAAGGCAATCCCCGGCGTAATTAAAATTTGCGACAGTAAAAAATTATTTTTTGAATAATTTACTATAGAAAAGGCAATCCCTGGCGCAATTAAAATTTGCGACAGTAGAAAATTATTTTTTGAATAATTTACTATAGAAATGGTAATCCCTGGCGTAATTAAAATTTTCGACAGTTGAAAATTATTTTTGAATAATTTACTATAGAAAAGGCAATCCCTGGCGGATTTGAAATTTGCGACAGTTGAAAATTTTTTTTTGAATAATTTACTATAGAAAAGGCAATCCCTGGCGGATTTGAAATTTGCGACAGTTGAAAATTATTTTTTGAATAATTTACTATAGAAAAGGCAATCCCTGGCGTAATTAAAATTTGCGACAATAAAAAATTATTTTTGAATAATTTACTATAGAAAAGACAATCCCTGGCGTA
>CAWVNZ010003062.1:0-81000 GCA_963930735.1 Dioctria linearis
TAGTATATAAAGTAAATATAAAATGCACTTAGTAAATTAGCAAACAGTTAAATTACCCTTCCACCAATAGATGAGTTGAAACGTGTGCCAACTTTTCCAAATTGACTCATAATCTTCGAGATTTCTTCTAGCCTCATTGCAAACGTTTGTACCTATACTCTAAAGGATATAAGATGTGGAAATTTTACAGTGTCTTTTTATGCAAGACGATTTTATTTTGGTACAAACCTTACTCAATATGTCGATTTAAGAAATGTGTTGAACGCTCACATGGTTTATGTCCCATTTAACTTTAGACTTTGCCGACAAGATTCAAAATTCAATAAATGTTGAAGTTCTGCAGTTGGCAATAAATGTTCTAAGTAACATTGCAGAAGCTCAGATAGCTTCGCCATACAAATTCCACTATCAAGAGCAACAGTCCTTTGGCATTTATGCGTCTTTGGGAAATGCATGAAATTTTACGTTTTGCTTTGCGGAGTCGTTTTTGAAATAGTCCTTACAATTAGGCACAGATTACTTCATAATTTCCAGAAACATTTACTTGTTCTTTAATTTACAAATCACTCAAAATATTTCTGCAAAATTTCAATAAAACCGCGGTACACAGATAAAGCGAATTTTGACACCAAGCAGCTGATGTGCTGTGACGTGTTTCGTCCACTAATAAAAAAGGAAAAGAAAAATTCAAACAATATGGCAGAACGGGGTTCGTAATGGAAATACCTGCTTGTATTATATTCCGGGGTTACGGGATAAGTCAAATTCTGGTTGCGTTAGTATCTGTTGCCGCTGTAGTGAAAGCTAAGTACAGCCGTATAGTAGAATCAATATAGAGAGCGGGGCAACAAGATATATGGTTGAAAATATTGCGTCTGCTCCCACCGAAAAGGTTCTTATTCGATGCACTACGCCGACATACCCAGGGAATTTCGCAGCTGTCACAAACGTAAACAAATCCCGGTGGAGGAAGGAATTTTTCTATATTTCATCGTTTTTGTTATGTATTTTTAATTTAATTTAATATCAAAAGGTGTGTAAAGTACACAAAATAATATTTTATAACTATACTTGCCTAAAAAATGATTTCCCACGTCGTACCTTGGTGTTGTTGTGGCAATTTTTCATCGAACACTTCATTCTGAAAATACATGAACATCACTTAGAAATTTATCACTATAATATCAACAGATAATTACTTATGTACACTCTTTACTTTATATAGCACTATTTTTAAATATAAATAGGGGTATTCACTCTTTAATGTATCAGTGTAACCGATGTAAAAATACAACAAGAATTTACAAAAAAGAGTGAACACACCCTTTAGCCTTTAGCTTACTTCGAAATGTAACAGGGTGATAAAATGGCCCCGTGTTATGGTCGTAGCGTATTGCATATAGCAATATGCTACACGGAAATACTGCAGCATGTACGCTGGCCCTCAAGTAGAACCACGTACTGAGCGCACCTCGACGAAGCAATGCTTCATCAAGCTCGCGTGACATGCGGGGACGACAGACATGACTGACAAAGAAGAAGAAGAACCCGAGCGGGCGACAGAAAGATCTTTTTTCGGTTAAAGGCTGTCAAGGCAGGTCATGCGACTCAGTAACGGGAGTGAATATTGGAATTTTTTTTATTTTTACCACCCCCCCAGAAAAGTGAGCAAAAATATTAGTGAAAAGAAAAGAAATTAAAAATTAATTGGAAAAGCAGCAGGGCGTTGATATTAATCACGGTCCACCTTGCTTATACCACGAGAAGGAAGGAGAAGGAATTCACGCGGAGCGTACCACATGTAAGTACCAAGTAAATGAATAATTGAGAAATTAAAATAGAATGGGCATCCAATAAATTCACCCTTTTTCCTTCGCCTAACAAATAGGTAAGGAAGAGAAAGGTGAGAAAGTCCTGGACCGCAACTTTAGTGGTATAGATTACCTATATCGCCGACACCCTGCGGAGGGTTGTAAATAGAAGAGCCATTAAGGCCGGCAGGACAAAATCTGAAGAGAAAAAGGGAAACAAACCCAAGAGCAGTTCCATTGAACAAACAAAAAGGCGACAAGAGTCTTCACTTAGTAATCTGGGCGGATCGAAACGGATCCAGGAAAGCTTCAGGAAATCGCTGATGTTGATGACGGGGAACGAAAGTGGATGATATAGATTCACGGAAAGTATTCTGTCTCAATAAATTACCGTAGAGTAAGGTTAAGTTGTAGTAAGTCCCACCACCGTGGAAATTTATAGATATTTCCGTATAACACGTGGGTCAAAATTGTCAAAGGCTAGGTTAGGGCACAGGCATCCGGGATTTTTCTTGTTTTTTTATTATGTTAATCATTTTCACAAACGTTTATCAAAAATATATGTCGTTTTTAAAACTATCCAAGTGAAATAGGTCGGATCTCATTATGGATATCAATTCTTACTAATCGAGGTGTACCAGTAATTCTAGTATTTTTAGAATATTTTTATGTTTGTTATATGGAAGTGAAGTAGATAACTCATTCGAGTCAAGTATGACGTTATTAGCTCTGATCCACACGCATATTATATGAACATTACGATAACGGATTGTGTATCAGCTAAACTAAAGTGTTATTACCTATAGTATAGAAACGTGACCTAGGAGTTACTCACTAGTATTAGTACGTGATTCAATTAATGAAATAATTTTATTTCCTAACTTGCAGACATGAGTTTACTCAAATTTAGTCAAAGTCATCCACATATGTATACCTGATGCGGGCGTTGTGAGTCGTAAATGAGTTCAATTAATGACTCATGATTTTTGTTAGCGTACAATACTGAAAGAAGATAGTTTTATAAGTCTGAATATTGGTAAGAACAATCTAAGATGCGCCACCTTGAATTAGAAAAAAGGGGAAAAGTTTAATAGTAGGAATTCTTGAGATGAAACACGAGAATTAAAAGGAATTTTTTTAGATGATTAGGATAGGAATCGGTAATTGTGTTTCCATAGACGCAATTACACGATCGGTTAGTACGTAGGGCGGATGAGGAAGACGACTCTTCCCTGTCAAAAGTCTTCTCCCAATTTGATTCATTGCAGCACAGCCAAATGATTTAACCGCCTCCAGGGAGCTCCTTCGGGGATCGAATGAAGAGTAAGTAAAAAAAAATTCTTTTATATTGCTCAGTATATTATTATGATTCTTTATAATACAAATTTTCCTAATCACTAAAAAGAAACACAAAAAAATGTAGACTAAATAATATCTGAAATTGGATATAGTAATTTCGTCAAAGTATAAATTTGTATGAGAAAGCTCGGTGACCACAGGTCGTGTCCTATACATTGATCCTGGAAGCTTTAGTGTTGTCGACAAGCGATCTTCCTCTTTTCGTCTGAAGGAGAAATGAATATATGTTCAAAAAAAAAACAAAAAAACGGAAAATATCATTTGTAAGCATTCTCGCAATATTATTTATATGTATGGATAACCGTTTTCTTCGAAGGTCGAATCAATTTAGTTAAAAAGAAAAAAAAGAAAAAAAGAAAAAAACAAAGAAAGAAGAGAATGGGGAAAATCATTCAAATAGCATTAGATCTTATTTCATTTTCGGAAACAAAAGAGTTTATCATGGCACAATCCTGTCAGGTATACATAAGTACCTTTCTTAGAATAACGAATTAGATATAATTTTTATGTATGATAATAGTACTTGACAAAACTTATTATTCGTTCCGCCAGAGATTAGAGTAAATAGTTACCTAACGAGGTCTGAATAATTTAATATATCGAAGAATATCGAAGTTGCAAGGAAATGTAAAGTAATAGACGCTCTGTTTATCTTGGAAATAGTATGTTGGTTAAGTCTGGAAAGTAGCAGGGTTAATAATTCATTTGTACTATTAGAAGGAAATATAAGCAATGTCAAGAAAATTTGAATTAAAAGAGAACTTTTATAACGTGAATATGCCGTGCTGAATATTTTTATTTCCCTTTCACATCCTGGAGCCCTCTCCTCTAGCATAAGGGTCATCTAGGTCCGCTCTCGTCTCCCTTAACAGGTCAGCCAAGGGACTTTGGAAAATAGTGCCACCCAAGGTCAATTGGGAGGATGGGGCTGGCAAAGGAAGGTAATAACACCTACGCCTTCCACCCAAACTACAGGTAAGTGACGTAAGGGTCCCTTCAGGACCGAGAGTGTGCTGGCTTGTTTGTTGAAGGCACGAAACTTTTTTTTGATTATGGGTGATGACAAGCGGCAGGTTATTTCGGGAACTCCCCCACACTCTCCGCCACCCTTAGCCGAGGTGCTAGCGTGCCGCCCTGTGCTATCGCTGTCATCGAGTGATCTGTCAGCTCATGCTGGCAGTTCGGACTTCACGTCCAAGCCAATCACTCAACATATTACCATAACAAAATGGCGCCCAACGCGGGGCCACCTCAATTAGACTTCGGTGGTCTAAGTATAAATTTTACTGGGGACTGGGACTCTGAGTGATATGATCATCTGGTATCTGCTAGTTGATTGACCTCAAGTCTCATATCCAGTGGAAGTTATATGCGGACCTGGGTTTAATTGTTTGTTATTAATTGAAATTTTTCTGTAAAGTAAAGTTTTTGAAAGTAAAGTAAAGTTTTTCTAGCTTTGATGTGTTTGAGAATTGGTAAAGTAAAGTAAAGTTTTTGGAATTTTTGGAAGTTTTGTAAGTTCGACTTTAGGTTTGACTTCAGTCAAGCCTCAAGTCCGAATAGTTGATTTTTTTGAATTTTTTTGAACTTTTTGAATGATCTTTCCCGCTGGCCTTCTGCCATGGAAATGGTAGGTGGCCTCACCAATTTTTCGTGAACTCTTGTGGAAACGTGTCTCTGCCAGCCAACTGGCTGGACAGAGTTGTGAATCTGAGAGACGACTTCTTGGCTTCCCGCTAATTAGTTGACCAGACTCATGACTCTGCCTGGCTAGCGAACTGACTGGACACGATAAGCCGGTGAAGAAGAGGAGGAAGAGTCACCCGAGGATGGGATTGATGCTGGAGATCTTCAGTAATCAGGAGTTGGCATACTGCTAACTGCCTGGCTGAAGAATCTCTAGTGACATTCTCAGTCTCTGGTGCCTCCGACTTTACTCTTCCCAGATTTCTGCAAGAGCTCTAACTTTTTCAATGCACACACTCACGTCGCTTGCCTGTATTTTGTTTCTGACCTTGAGAGAGAGAGAGTGGCCTGACCTCTTGTGTTGAGAGTTGGCGCGGGGAAGTGAAGGAGGATTGTTTGTTGTGGATTTTTTTTTTAAACGTCACATTTCCGAATTGGATTATTGTCACTCGCATGTGTATTGTCTCGATTCGAGAATACTCAGCGAACTTTTCAAAGCTTTAATTTTTTGGAAAAGAATTTCTTTGTACTTCTTCAGACGTTTGGGAACACGTCTTCAAATTATAGTATCTTGTCCCAACGTTCAAATTTTAAAGTTAGTAGCTTATTAGCATCGATTTCTGGGATTTTTTTAAATTTCTCTGACTGTTTTTTTCTCAAACCTTTGGTTTGTAGAACTTTTCCCAACTTTGACTTACGATGGCTACAATGAGGACACCGCCTCCTGGGCCGAACGAAGTGACTAGGTTACGTGAGCCATGCACTATCTGTCGAGACACAAGCTGGTCAGCTAAACAGAAGCCTGTCATGACCACGTGTGTACATGTCTTTCACGAGGCATGCATCCAAACTTGGGTAGGCGCACATTCCAGTTGCCCTAACTGTCGACGCTGCCTCACGCCACAGGACTTCACTAGTTACACGGGTGCTTTTCCAAAAAAGCCAAAGAAAGCAAAGCCCGCGAAGTCAGCCAGGCGCGACTCATTGCCAACTTTTGAATTGCCAAACCTTAACTTTGACCGACCTCCCTCTAATCGACGATCGTTGTCTCCAGGAATGCCTGACTTACATTCAAGGACGTTTGTTAACCCGAATCCTCGACGTGATAGTCCAGAGCGTAAGGCTCAAGACCACAACCCCTCAGCTGCTACGGATGCGCTGATAGCAGGCTTGAGCGTAAAGATGGAAGACCTAATAAACCGAGGTCTCCAGCAGGGTTTAAATGTTCTGCGGTCTGAGTTAGGAGACAGTATCAGACAGCAATTGGCAGCAGAAATGCCGCCAGTAGGCTTTGCGAGACCTAGTTCATCCAGGAGTAACCAGAGGCCGTCAAACGACTTCCCCAACAGGGGAAGGCAATCATTTCCAAGACCATCACCACCTTTTGGTCAAACGTTTGGTCAACCTCCGAATCAGCCCCAACAGAACTTCATGCCACCCCAACCACCTCAACCCCCTCCAGCACCTATGCGTGTTCCTGCTAATGTAGGATACCGACGATCAGGCAGCCCAATCAGGAGATGGAACCTGACATATAACGGGAATAACTCGGACCTCTCTGTCGACGAGTTCATCTTCAGAGTCGAAGCGCTCACGCACTCCGCTCTTGAAGGAGATTTTGGATTACTAGTCAGAAATATGCTTACGCTATTGACAGGACCAGCGAAGGACTGGTATTGGTCAGTACTAAGGCAAAATCCATTTCCAACTTGGGACGTCATCAAGATGGGATTGTATAACGAATGGGGGACGCCTAAAGATGATCTGAAGACTAGATTCCAACTGATGTCTAGAAAACAAAAGCCTGGTGAACTGTTCGCAATGTACCACCACCATTTGGGGTTGCTGCGCGATCAGCTACAGAATGCTATGCCAGACCAAGAATTTCTGGAGATTGTCAAATCGAATCTTGCCGGAGATTCAAGAAAAAATCTGTCTGCATCCTACTGATACGATAGGACAGCTGAGATCGCTGGTCACGCGTATCCAAGCTATGCAGACACGCATTGCGACAGCTGGCAGTTGGAACCTTTACCGGAACCAACGGGTGCACGAAGTCGACAATTTTCCAACTTTAGACCCTGAACTGGCATTAGCGACATGCAGTGACAACGGCCAAGGTGATATAGCTAGTATTTCGGCAAAAAACCCTATCACATGCTGGAACTGTGATCAGTCCGGTCACTTTTATCAAGATTGTAGACAAGAGAGACAAATTGTGTTCTGCTATGGATGCGGGCGCAAGAATGTTTTCAAGCCCGATTGCCGCTACTGCAGACAGAAAAACGAGAGACGGGTCGGGAATACCAACACCTCTTTCCGACCAGCGTCGACGTCGCAAGCAGCAACGACAACGAACTCTCCAGTTCAAGCTCTGAACAAGGAGGAAAGTCCGCTCCAGTAGCAGACACTCATGATAACTCCCTAACATGTCCTCTGATATCATTCAGTGACTCTGGTGATATCAGAGAAACACCGGATTGTACGATTACTTCATTGGCAGAGGCGGAGAACTTAGTAGATTTCTCCGCAGACCTTCAAGCTCCCATTTCCACTTCTGGGGAGCCCATGACCTTATTAGACACTTCTTTAGAAGAGTCTTTAATCTTCGATGTCCCATTGACACCTATCGCACGTGTACCCGACAAAGTTACTGAGCAGGAGATTTGGCCTCCTGTCATTTCTGTTTTAAAACGGCCACCAGGCTCTGATATGACGAGTGGGCGTGAGCCGTATCATACGCGTCTGCAGAAATATAACGCAGCAAGAGACCGAATCTTCTCCTCAGTAGCGGAGTTAGCTGACATTATGTTTCCTGACCGGGATATGCGACCGAAAAAGAAACGATCAACCGTTCGTTGGCGGGAATACTGTCGACGGATGAAACAAGAAAGGAAAAAAATGGCACAGATTTCCGTGTCGATGCCAGACGACATTCGACCGTACGCCGAAGTAAAGCTGCTCGGGCGAACTGAGAATGGATTACTTGATAGTGGTGCCACTGTCAGTATCCTAGGCGAGGGAGCTCTAGAGAAGCTTGTGGAAGCAGATGTCGAATGGAAGAGGTATCGAACACAGGTCCAAGTAGCAAATGGTGCCATGACGACTGTTCATGGTCATGTGAACTTGGACGTCACTTTCCGTGGTAAGACCCATAACGTGCGTTTTTACGTGGTTCCTGGGCTCACACAGGCACTATATCTGGGAATAGACTTCTGGCGTCTATTTGGGTTGGCTCCAGATGTCCTGGGTATAGTCGCAGAAGTGAATCCAAGTGGGATAGCTACCTCTGACACCGACTTCCACGTCCTTTCTAGTTTCGATCAGCAACGCTTGGAAGCCACAAAACAGCTTTTCCCCTCCTTCGCCTCTTTAGGCCTTGGGAAAACATCATTGGTCACTCACAAGATTGAAACGAATGACGCCGCCCCGATAAAACAGCGCTTTTATCCGATTTCGCCGGCAGTACAAAGTTTAATGGATGCTGAATTAGAGCGAATGCTGTCGCTGGGTGTGATAGAGGAGAGCCAGAGTCCTTGGAGCTCTCCAGTTGTTCTGGTAAGGAAGCCTGGAAAGGTCCGGCTTTGTTTTGACGCCAGGAAGGTCAACTCTGTTACGAAGAAGGACGCCTATCCGCTGCCGCAGATAGACGCACTTCTGAGTCGACTTCCTCCGGCAAATTACATAACGAGCCTGGACCTGAAAGACGCATTCTGGCAGATCCCACTGGACGCTGATTCCAGAGAGAAGACCGCTTTCACAGTACCTGGTCATCCTCTCTATCAGTACACAGTGATGCCATTCGGCCTATGCAACGCTCCACAAACTATGTGCCGCCTTATGGATAAAGTCATTCCTTTCGATCTTCGTGAGAACGTTCTCGTCTATTTAGACGATTTATTAATTCTGTCTTCAGACTTCGATACTCATCTCACGCTGCTAGCCCGTGTTGCGGATTGTTTGAGGAAAGCTGGCCTTACTATCAACGTCGAGAAGAGTAAGTTTTGTATCAAAGAGACTAAATACTTGGGATTCATTGTAGGAAAGGGAGGTATGAGAACTGACCCTGACAAAATTTCAGCCATAGTTGACTATCCGTTACCTAAAACTGTTCGGCAGGCCCGACGCCTACTAGGTATGGCGGGATGGTATAGACGGTTCATCCCGAACTATGCTGATTTGACTGCCTCCATTACAGACACTTTGAAAAACCCGAGTCAGTTCAAATGGACACCTGAAGCCCAGACGTCTCTTGATCTTTTAAAGAAGAAACTTACTTCTGCTCCGTTGCTAGTGAGTCCAGACTTCACCAAACCGTTCGTTATCCAGTGCGATGAGAGCCAACAATTGGAGGAGTGCTGCTTCAACTAGATGACGATGGCCACGAGAAGCCAATAGCCTATGTCTCGAAAAAGTTGAACTCAGCACAAAGAAATTACACCGTCACAGAGCAAGAATGCTTAGCTGCAATCTTGAGCGTACAGAAGTTCCGGGCCTTCATAGAAATTATGCCGTTTAAGATAGTGACTGACCATGCGAGCTTGAAATGGCTGATGTCTCAAAAGAACCTCAGCGGTAGACTTGCACGGTGGAGTCTGAAGCTTCAGGGCTTCGACTTCACTATTGAGCACAGAAAAGGAAGCCTAAACGTCGTCCCTGATGCGCTGTCACGCATTAATTGTGACAGCTTGAACACAAACGAAGATCCTGGCCCGGAAGTTGACCTTAGTTCGCCATATTTCAACTCGTTGGAATATGAGGAACTGAGGCATAAGGTTAAAACGACTTCTGGCAAACTACCAGATCTTTGCGTCAGGGATGATTTCGTTTATATCCGGACTGTTCCGAGAACAGGCGATCCTATTCAGGAAGAAGAAGCTTGGAAGCTTTGGATTCCACGAGGGCTTGTCAACGACGTCATTTCAAGGGCTCATGATCCGCCACTAGCTGCACACGGAGGCATAGGGAAAACACTGGAACGTTTGCGAAGACATCTGTACTGGCCACGAATGACAGTTGATGTCAGAAATTACGTAGGCGCCTGTGACGTGTGTAAAGAAACGAAAGCTCTTAATACTATTTTGCGACCACCTATGAGAGTTCAATCTGTGACAGAACGACCATGGCAAAAGCTGTACATTGATTTCTTAGGTCCATATCCCAGGTCAGTTAAAGGAAACGTCTGCATTCTGATAGTTCTTGACCACTTTTCAAAATTCCCCATTCTCAAACCTATGAGAAAAGCGTCCACACTCAGTGTGTGCCAATTCATTGAGACCGAAGTGTTCCACGTATTCGGAGTTCCTGAAGTGATCGTCTCTGACAATGGAGTCCAGTTTTACTCGACTCAGTTCACCAGATTACTGGATAAGTATGGGGTGAAGCACTTGCGAACGGCAGTTTACTCGCCGCAAGCAAACGCCTCAGAGCGAGTAAGTAGGTCTCTATTGTCGGGGATTAGAGCATATATTAAGAAGGAACACACGAGATGGGATGAGAAACTAAGTCATGTAGCTAGTTCCCTCAGGAGCTCTTTCCATCAAGCTACTGGTTTCTCTCCCTATCGAACACTCTTCGGTCAACAAATGATTGAACATGGCAGCTCCTACACCATCTTGAGGAGCCTTGGAACTCTTAATGAGTCATTGAGAGTGGATGCAGAAGACAAGATGAGATTGCTCCGTGCGAGAGTGCAGGAAAATTTACAACATGCATTCGAACAGGGTTCAAGAGCCTACAATCTCAGGGCGAAACCTGTCGATTTCAAAGTGGGTCAAGAAGTATTTAGACGAAATTTTGCTCAAAGCAAATTCCAACAGCAGACTAGTGCTAAACTGGGACGGAAATTTGTGAAATGTCGAGTCAGGGCCAAGAAAGGAAGCTCACTATACGAGCTTGAAGATCTGCAGGGAAAACTGTTGGGTGTCTATCACGCCAAAGACATCAAGCAGTGATCATCATTATGAAAACGTCACCCATACCTATTGTCGTTATTCCTGGTAGTCCTAAAAAGGCATCCAGCCAGCTTCACTGGTAAACTATAGGATATCACGAGGCCCTCCTATTGCCCCGTCAATGGTGGGTGATATACCTGTTGAAAGTCAATCTCATCATAGCACCTCTACCGCTTATGAGTAGATAACCTTTTATAGTCCCTTCCGGATCGGCCTCATTAGGAGGAAAATTTTTCCTTGTCTGTCCAGCTGCAACATTTCGGTAATCGTCGGACATAGTAGTACTAGATCTAGTCCTGGTAGCCCTAAGAAGGCATCCAGCCAGCTTAACTGGTAAACTATAGGATATCACGAAGCCCTCCTATTGCCCCGTCAATGGTGGGTGATATACCTGTTGAAATCCATTCCCATATTCGGCTGTCAACATGTCACTACTTCGACGACGCCTTGGAGACACACCCTTGAACAATCGCCAGTCTGAGATCAGGGTGAGATATTGCGCCGGGAAAGCCTGGTGAGCAGTTCTTTAGGTTGCTGATCGCTAAGCTTCCTCAGCATCTCGGTGAAGGAGGGCAGAGAGGCATCGACCGGCTGGATTCTTTAGGTTACCAGCTTGTCGATGTACCTTTGACTTCCCACACGGAGATGGATGTCGAAGTCTGATCGAAGACTGACGAGACTTCAGGGATGTGTCCTCGACGCGTTATCGGAAGTAGAGTCCGAGTGATGAGGAAAGCATTGGGTCGTGGGTCGAGACACACATTGAGCGCCCGCAGTGATGAGGCCTATGTTTAAGACCGGCTAGCTCAGTCGACCATCTTTCAGCGTCGTCTGAACCACAGGTGGTGTAGACCACTCTGTATTGTTATGGTCGTAGCGTATTGCATATAGCAATATGCTACACGGAAATACTGCAGCATGTACGCCGGCCCTCAAGTAGAACCACGTACTGAGCGCACCTCGACGAAGCAATGCTTCATCAAGCTCGCGTGACATGCGGGGACGACAGACATGACTGACAAAGAAGAAGAAGAACCCGAGCGGGCGACAGAAAGATCTTTTTTTTGGTTAAAGGCTGTCAAGGCAGGTCATGCGACTCAGTAACGGGAGTGAATATAGGAATTTTTTTTATTTTTACCACCCCCCCCAGAAAAGTGAGCAAAAATATTAGTGAAAAGAAAAGAAATTAAAAATTAATTGGAAAAGCAGCAGGGCGTTGATATTAATCACGGTCCACCTTGCTTATACCACGAGAAGGAAGGAGAAGGAATTCACGCGGAGCGTACCACATGTAAGTACCAAGTAAATGAATAATTGAGAAATTAAAATAGAATGGGCATCCAATAAATTCACCCTTTTTCCTTCGCCTAACAAATAGGTAAGGAAGAGAAAGGTGAGAAAGACCTGGACCGCAACTTTAGTGGTATAGATTACCTATATCGCCGACACCCTGCGGAGGGTTGTAAATAGAAGAGGCAGGACAAAATCTGAAGAGAAAAAGGGAAACAAACCCAAGAACAGTTCCATTGAACAAACAAAAAGGCGACAAGAGTCTTCACTTAGTAATCTGGGCGGATCGAAACGGATCCAGGAAAGCCTCAGGAAATCGCTGATGTTGATGACGGGGAACGAAAGTGGATGATATAGATTCACGGAAAGTATTCTGTCTCAATAAATTACCGTAGAGTAAGGTTAAGTTGTAGTAAGTCCCACCACCGTGGAAATTTATAGATATTTCCGTATAACACGTGGGTCAAAATTGTCAAAGGCTAGGTTAGGGCACAGGCATCCGGGATTTTTCTTGTTTTTTTATTATGTTAATCATTTTCACAAACGTTTATCAAAAATATATGTCGTTTTTAAAACTATCCAAGTGAAATAGGTCGGATCTCATTATGGATATCAATTCTTACTAATCGAGGTGTACCAGTAATTCTAGTATTTTTAGAATATTTTTATGTTTGTTATATGGAAGTGAAGTAGATAACTCATTCGAGTCAAGTATGACGTTATTAGCTCTGATCCACACGCATATTATATGAACATTACGATAACGGATTGTGTATCAGCTAAACTAAAGTGTTATTACCTATAGTATAGAAACGTGACCTAGGAGTTACTCACTAGTATTAGTACGTGATTCAATTAATGAAATAATTTTATTTCCTAACTTGCAGACATGAGTTTACTCAAATTTAGTCAAAGTCATCCACATATGTATACCTGATGCGGGCGTTGTGAGTCGTAAATGAGTTCAATTAATGACTCATGATTTTTGTTAGCGTACAATACTGAAAGAAGATAGTTTTATAAGTCTGAATATTGGTAAGAACAATCTAAGATGCGCCACCTTGAATTAGAAAAAAGGGGAAAAGTTTAATAGTAGGAATTCTTGAGATGAAACACGAGAATTAAAAGGAATTTTTTTAGATGATTAGGATAGGAATCGGTAATTGTGTTTCCATAGACGCAATTACACGATCGGTTAGTACGTAGGGCGGATGAGGAAGACGACTCTTCCCTGTCAAAAGTCTTCTCCCAATTTGATTCATTGCAGCACAGCCAAATGATTTAACCGCCTCCAGGGAGCTCCTTCAGGGATCGAATGAAGAGTAAGTAAAAAAAAATTCTTTTATATTGCTCAGTATATTATTATGATTCTTTATAATACAAATTTTCCTAATCACTAAAAAGAAACACAAAAAAATGTAGACTAAATAATATCTGAAATTGGATATAGTAATTTCGTCAAAGTATAAATTTGTATGAGAAAGCTCGGTGACCACAGGTCGTGTCCTATACATTGATCCTGGAAGCTTTAGTGTTGTCGACAAGCGATCTTCCTCTTTTCGTCTGAAGGAGAAATGAATATATGTTCAAAAAAAAAACAAAAAAACGGAAAATATCATTTGTAAGCATTCTCGCAATATTATTTATATGCATGGATAACCGTTTTCTTCGAAGGTCGAATCAATTTAGTTAAAAAGAAAAAAAAGAAAAAAAGAAAAAAACAAAGAAAGAAGAGAATGGGGAAAATCATTCAAATAGCATTAGATCTTATTTCATTTTCGGAAACAAAAGAGTTTATCATGGCACAATCCTGTCAGGTATACATAAGTACCTTTCTTAGAATAACGAATTAGATATAATTTTTATGTATGATAATAGTACTTGACAAAACTTATTATTCGTTCCGCCAGAGATTAGAGTAAATAGTTACCTAACGAGGTCTGAATAATTTAATATATTGAAGAATATCGAAGTTGCAAGGAAATGTAAAGTAATAGACGCTCTGTTTATCTTGGAAATAGTATGTTGGTTAAGTCTGGAAAGTAGCAGGGTTAATAATTCATTTGTACTATTAGAAGGAAATATAAGCAATGTCAAGAAAATTTGAATTAAAAGAGAACTTTTATAACGTGAATATGCCGTGCTGAATATTTTTATTTCCCTTTCACATCCTGGAGCCCTCTCCTCTAGCATAAGGGTCATCTAGGTCCGCTCTCGTCTCCCTTAACAGGTCAGCCAAGGGACTTTGGAAAATAGTGCCACCCAAGGTCAATTGGGAGGATGGGGCTGGCAAAGGAAGGTAATAACACCTACGCCTTCCACCCAAACTACAGGTAAGTGACGTAAGGGTCCCTTCAGGACCGAGAGTGTGCTGGCTTGTTTGTTGAAGGCACGAAACTTTTTTTTGATTATGGGTGATGACAAGCGGCAGGTTATTTCGGGAACTCCCCCACACTCTCCGCCACCCTTAGCCGAGGTGCTAGCGTGCCGCCCTGTGCTATCGCTGTCATCGAGTGATCTGTCAGCTCATGCTGGCAGTTCGGACTTCACGTCCAAGCCAATCACTCAACATATTACCATAACAAAATGGCGCCCAACGCGGGGCCACCTCAATTAGACTTCGGTGGTCTAAGTATAAATTTTACTGGGGACTGGGACTCTGAGTGATATGATCATCTGGTATCTGCTAGTTGATTGACCTCAAGTCTCATATCCAGTGGAAGTTATATGCGGACCTGGGTTTAATTGTTTGTTATTAATTGAAATTTTTCTGTATAGTAAAGTTTTTGAAAGTAAAGTAAAGTTTTTCTAGCTTTGATGTGTTTGAGAATTGGTAAAGTAAAGTAAAGTTTTTGGAATTTTTGGAAGTTTTGTAAGTTCGACTTTAGGTTTGACTTCAGTCAAGCCTCAAGTCCGAATAGTTGATTTTTTTGAACTTTTTGAATGATCTTTCCCGCTGGCCTTCTGCCATGGAAATGGTAGGTGGCCTCACCAATTTTTCGTGAACTCTTGTGGAAACGTGTCTCTGCCAGCCAACTGGCTGGACAGAGTTGTGAATCTGAGAGACGACTTCTTGGCTTCCCGCTAATTAGTTGACCAGACTCATGACTCTGCCTGGCTAGCGAACTGACTGGACACGATAAGCCGGTGAAGAAGAGGAGGAAGAGTCACCCGAGGATGGGATTGATGCTGGAGATCTTCAGTAATCAGGAGTTGGCATACTGCTAACTGCCTGGCTGAAGAATCTCTAGTGACATTCTCAGTCTCTGGTGCCTCCGACTTTACTCTTCCCAGATTTCTGCAAGAGCTCTAACTTTTTCAATGCACACACTCACGTCGCTTGCCTGTATTTCGTTTCTGACCTTGAGAGAGAGAGAGTGGCCTGACCTCTTGTGTTGAGAGTTGGCTCGGGGAAGTGAAGGAGGATTGTTTGTTGTGGAATTTTTTTTTAAACGTCACATTTCCGAATTGGATTATTGTCACTCGCATGTGTATTGTCTCGATTCGAGAATACTCAGCGAACTTTTCAAAGCTTTAATTTTTTGGAAAAGAATTTCTTTGTACTTCTTCAGACGTTTGGGAACACGTCTTCAAATTATAGTATCTTGTCCCAACGTTCAAATTTTAAAGTTAGTAGCTTATTAGCATCGATTTCTGGGATTTTTTTTAATTTCTCTGACTGTTTTTTTCTCAAACCTTTGGTTTGTAGAACTTTTCCCAACTTTGACTTACGATGGCTACAATGAGGACACCGCCTCCTGGGCCGAACGAAGTGACTAGGTTACGTGAGCCATGCACTATCTGTCGAGACACAAGCTGGTCAGCTAAACAGAAGCCTGTCATGACCACGTGTGGACATGTCTTTCACGAGGCATGCATCCAAACTTGGGTAGGCGCACATTCCAGTTGCCCTAACTGTCGACGCTGCCTCACGCCACAGGACATCACTAGTTACATGGGTGCTTTTCCAAAAAAGCCAAAGAAAGCAAAGCCCGCGAAGTCAGCCAGGCGCGACTCTTTGGCAACCTTTGAATTGCCAAACCTTAACTTTGACCGACCTCCCTCTAATCGATGATCGTTGTCTCCAGGAATGCCTGACTTACATTCAAGGACGTTTGTTAACCCGAGTCCTCGACGTGATAGTCCAGAGCGTAAGGCTCAAGACCACAACCCCTCAGCTGCTACGGATGCGCTGATAGCAGGCTTGAGCGTAAAGATGGAAGACCTAATAAACCGAGGTCTCCAGCAGGGTTTAAATGTTCTGCGGTCTGAGTTAGGAGACAGTATCAGACAGCAATTGGCAGCAGAAATGCCGCCAGTAGGTTTTGCGAGACCGAGTTCATCCAGGAGTAACCAGAGGCCGTCAAACGACTTCCCCAACAGGGGAAGGCAATCATTTCCAAGACCATCACCACCTTTTGGTCAAACGTTTGGTCAACCTCCGAATCAGCCCCAACAGAACTTCATGCCACCCCAACCACCTCAACCCCCTCCAGCACCTATGCGTGTTCCTGCTAATGTAGGATACCGCCGATCAGGCAGCCCAATCAGGAGATGGAACCTGACATATAACGGGAATAACTCGGATCTCTCTGTCGACGAGATACTCGAAGCGCTCACACACTCCGCTCTTGAAGGAGATTTTGGATTACTAGTCAGAAATATGCTTACGCTATTGACAGGACCAGCGAAGGACTGGTATTGGTCAGTACTAAGGCAAAATCCATTTCCAACTTGGGACGTCATCAAGATGGGATTGTATAACGAATGGGGGACGCCTAAAGATGATCTGAAGACTAGATTCCAACTGATGTCTAGAAAACAAAAGCCTGGTGAACTGTTCGCAATGTACCACCACCATTTGGGGTTGCTGCGCGATCAGCTACAGAATGCTATGCCAGACCAAGAATTTCTGGAGATTGTCAAATCGAATCTCTTGCCGGAGATTCAAGAAAAAATCTGTCTGCATCCTACTGATACGATAGGACAGCTGAGATCGCTGGTCACGCGTATCCAAGCTATGCAGACACGCATTGCGACAGCTGGCAGTTGGAACCTTTACCGGAACCAACGGGTGCACGAAGTCGACAATTTTCCAACTTTAGACCCTGAACTGGCATTAGCGACAGGCAGTGACAACGGCCTAGGTGATATAGCTAGTATTTCGGCAAAAAACCCTATCACATGCTGGAACTGTGATCAGTCCGGTCACTTTTATCAAGATTGTAGACAAGAGAGACAAATTGTGTTCTGCTATGGATGCGGGCGCAAGAATGTTTTCAAGCCCGATTGCCGCTACTGCAGACAGAAAAACGAGAGACGGGTCGGGAATACCAACACCTCTTTCCGACCAGCGTCGACGTCGCAAGCAGCAACGACAACGAACTCTCCAGTTCAAGCTCTGAACAAGGAGGAAAGTCCGCTCCAGTAGCAGACACTCATGATAACTCCCTAACATGTCCTCTGATATCATTCAGTGACTCTGGTGATATCAGAGAAACACCGGATTGTACGATTACTTCATTGGCAGAGGCGGAGAACTTAGTAGATTTCTCCGCAGACCTTCAAGCTCCCATTTCCACTTCTGGGGAGCCCATGACCTTATTAGACACTTCTTTAGAAGAGTCTTTAATCTTCGATGTCCCATTCACACCTATCGCACGTGTAGCCGACAAAGTTACTGAGCAGGAGATTTGGCCTCCTGTCATTTCTGTTTTAAAACGGCCACCAGGCTCTGATATGACGAGTGGGCGTGAGCCAGTTTTATATCCGCTGACGCCGTATCATACGCGTCTGCAGAAATATAACGCAGCAAGAGACCGAATCTTCTCCTCAGTAGCGGAGTTAGCTGACATTATGTTTCCTGACCGGGATATGCGACCGAAAAAGAAACGATCAACCGTTCGTTGGCGGGAATACTGTCGACGGATGAAACAAGAAAGGAAAAAAATGGCACAGATTTCCGTGTCGATGCCAGACGACATTCGACCGTACGCCGAAGTAAAGCTGCTCGGGCGAACTGAGAATGGATTACTTGATAGTGGTGCCACTGTTAGTATCCTAGGCCAGGGAGCTCTAGAGAAGCTTGTGGAAGCAGATGTCGAATGGAAGAGGTATCGAACACAGGTCCAAGTAGCAAATGGTGCCATGACGACTGTTCATGGTCATGTGAACTTGGACGTCACTTTCCGTGGTAAGACCCATAACGTGCGTTTTTACGTGGTTCCTGGGCTCACACAGGCACTATATCTGGGAATAGACTTCTGGCGTCTATTTGGGTTGGCTCCAGATGTCCTGGGTATAGTCGCAGAAGTGAATCCAAGTGGGATAGCTACCTCTGACACCGACTTCCACGTCCTTTCTAGTTTCGATCAGCAACGCTTGGAAGCCACAAAACAGCTTTTCCCCTCCTTCGCCTCTTTAGGCCTTGGGAAAACATCATTGGTCACTCACAAGATTGAAACGAATGACGCCGCCCCGATAAAACAGCGCTTTTATCCGATTTCGCCGGCAGTACAAAGTTTAATGGATGCTGAATTAGAGCGAATGCTGTCGCTGGGTGTGATAGAGGAGAGCCAGAGTCCTTGGAGCTCTCCAGTTGTTCTGGTAAGGAAGCCTGGAAAGGTCCGGCTTTGTTTTGACGCCAGAAAGGTCAACTCTGCTACGAAGAAGGACGCCTATCCGCTGCCGCAGATAGACGCACTTCTGAGTCGACTTCCTCCGGCAAATTACATAACGAGCCTGGACCTGAAAGACGCATTCTGGCAGATCCCACTGGACGCTGATTCCAGAGAGAAGACCGCTTTCACAGTACCTGGTCATCCTCTCTATCAGTACACAGTGATGCCATTCGGCCTATGCAACGCTTCACAAACTATGTGCCGCCTTATGGATAAAGTCATTCCTTTCGATCTTCGTGAGAACGTTCTCGTCTATTTAGACGATTTATTAATTCTGTCTTCAGACTTCGATACTCATCTCACGCTGCTAGCCCGTGTTGCGGATTGTTTGAGGAAAGCTGGCCTTACTATCAACGTCGAGAAGAGTAAGTTTTGTATCAAAGAGACTAAATACTTGGGATTCATTGTAGGAAAGGGAGGTATGAGAACTGACCCTGACAAAATTTCAGCCATAGTTGACTATCCGTCACCTAAAACTGTTCGGCAGGCCCGACGCCTACTAGGTATGGCGGGATGGTATAGACGGTTCATCCCGAACTATGCTGATTTGACTGCCTCCATTACAGACACTTTGAAAAACCCGAGTCAGTTCAAATGGACACCTGAAGCCCAGACGTCTCTTGATCTTTTAAAGAAGAAACTTACTTCCGCTCCGTTGCTAGTGAGTCCAGACTTCACCAAACCGTTCGTTATCCAGTGCGATGAGAGCCAACAATTGGAGGAGTGCTGCTTCAACTAGATGACGATGGCCACGAGAAGCCAATAGCCTATGTCTCGAAAAAGTTGAACTCAGCACAAAGAAATTACACCGCCACAGAGCAAGAATGCTTAGCTGCAATCTTGAGCGTACAGAAGTTCCGGGCCTTCATAGAACTTATGCCGTTTAAGATAGTGACTGATCATGCGAGCTTGAAATGGCTGATGTCTCAAAAGGACCTCAGCGGTAGACTTGCACGGTGGAGTCTGAAGCTTCAGGGCTTCGACTTCACTATTGAGCACAGAAAAGGAAGCCCAAACGTCGTCCCTGATGCGCTGTCACGCATTAATTGTGACAGCCTGAACACAAACGAAGATCCTGGCCCGGAAGTTGACCTTAGTTCGCCATATTTCAACTCGTTGGAATATGAGGAACTGAGGCATAAGGTTAAAACGACTTCTGGCAAACTACCAGATCTTTGCGTCAGGGATGATTTCGTTTATATCCGGATTGTTCCGAGAACAGGCGATCCTATTCAGGGAGAAGAAGCTTGGAAGCTTTGGATTCCACGAGGGCTTGTCAACGACGTCATTTCAAGGGCTCATGATCCGCCACTAGCTGCACACGGAGGCATAGGGAAAAGACTGGAACGATTGCGAAGACATCTGTACTGGCCACGACTGACAGTTGATGTCAGAAATTACGTAGGCGCCTGTGACGTGTGTAAAGAAACGAAAGCTCTTAATACTATTTTGCGACCACCTATGAGAGTTCAATCTGTGACAGAACGACCATGGCAAAAGCTGTACATTGATTTCTTAGGTCCATATCCCAGGTCAGTTAAAGGAAACGTCTGCATTCTGATAGTTCTTGACCACTTTTCAAAATTCCCCATTCTCAAACCTATGAGAAAAGCGTCCACACTCAGTGTGTGCCAATTCATTGAGACCGAAGTGTTCCACGTATTCGGAGTTCCTGAAGTGATCGTCTCTGACAATGGAGTCCAGTTTTACTCGACTCAGTTCACCAGATTACTGGATAAGTATGGGGTGAAGCACTTGCGAACGGCAGTTTACTCGCCGCAAGCAAACGCCTCAGAGCGAGTAAATAGGTCTCTATTGTCGGGGATTAGAGCATATATTAAGAAGGAACACACGAGATGGGATGAGAAACTAAGTCATGTAGCTAGTTCCCTCAGGAGCTCTTTCCATCAAGCTACTGGTTTCTCTCCCTATCGAACACTCTTCGGTCAACAAATGATTGAACATGGCAGCTCCTACACCATCTTGAGGAGCCTTGGAACTCTTAATGAGTCATTGAGAGTGGATGCAGAAGACAAGATGAGATTGCTCCGTGCGAGAGTGCAGGAAAATTTACAACATGCATTCGAACAGGGTTCAAGAGCCTACAATCTCAGGGCGAAACCTGTCGATTTCAAAGTGGGTCAAGAAGTATTTAGACGAAATTTTGCTCAAAGCAATTTCCAACAGCAGACTAGTGCTAAACTGGGACGGAAATTTGTGAAATGTCGTGTCAGGGCCAAGAAAGGAAGCTCACTATACGAGCTTGAAGATCTGCAGGGAAAACTGTTGGGTGTCTATCACGCCAAAGACATCAAGCAGTGATCATCATTATGAAAACGTCACCCATACCTATTGTCGTTATTCCTGGTAGTCCTAAAAAGGCATCCAGCCAGCTTCACTGGTAAACTATAGGATATCACGAAGCCCTCCTATTGCCCCGTCAATGGTGGGTGATATACCTGTTGAAAGTCAATCTCATCATAGCACCTCTACCGCTTATGAGTAGATAACCTTTTATAGTCCCTTCCGGATCGGCCTCATTAGGAGGAAAATTTTTCCTTGTCTGTCCAGCTGCAACATTTCGGTAATCGTCGGACATAGTAGTACTAGATCTATTCCTGGTAGCCCTAAGAAGGCATCCAGCCAGTTTAACTGGTAAACTATAGGATATCACGAAGCCCTCCTATTGCCCCGTCAATGGTGGGTGATATACCTGTTGAAATCCATTCCCATATTCGGCTGTCAACATGTCACTACTTCGACGACGCCTTGGAGACACACCCTTGAACAATCGCCAGTCTGAGATCAGGGTGAGATATTGCGCCGGGAAAGCCTGGTGAGCAGTTCTTTAGGTTGCTGATCGCAAAGCTTCCTCAGCATCTCGGTGAAGGAGGGCAGAGAGGCATCGACCGGCTGGATTCTTTAGGTTACCAGCTTGTCGATGTACCTTTGACTTCCCACACGGAGAAGGATGTCGAAGTCTGATCGAAGACTGACGAGACTTCAGGGATGTGTCCTCGACGCGTTATCGGAAGTAGAGTCCGAGTGATGAG
This sequence comes from Dioctria linearis, assembly GCA_963930735.1. Classification (NCBI taxonomy): domain Eukaryota; kingdom Metazoa; phylum Arthropoda; class Insecta; order Diptera; family Asilidae; genus Dioctria; species Dioctria linearis. The sequence goes on from CAWVNZ010003062.1 coordinate 21,834, forward strand.
GAAAGCATTGGGTCGTGGGTCGAGACACACATTGAGCGCCCGCAGTGATGAGGCCTATGTTTAAGACCGGCTAGCTCAGTCGACCATCTTTCAGCGTCGTCTGAACCACAGGTGGTGTAGACCACTCTGTATTGTTATGGTCGTAGCGTATTGCATATAGCAATATGCTACACGGAAATACTGCAGCATGTACGCCGGCCCTTAAGTAGAACCACGTACTGAGCGCACCTCGACGAAGCAATGCTTCATCAAGCTCGCGTGACATGCGGGGACGACAGACATGACTGACAAAGAAGAAGAAGAACCCGAGCGGGCGACAGAAAGATCTTTTTTTGGTTAAAGGCTGTCAAGGCAGGTCATGCGACTCAGTAACGGGAGTGAATATAGGAATTTTTTTTATTTTTACCACCCCCCCAGAAAAGTGAGCAAAAATATTAGTGAAAAGAAAAGAAATTAAAAATTAATTGGAAAAGCAGCAGGGCGTTGATATTAATCACGGTCCACCTTGCTTATACCACGATAAGGAAGGAGAAGGAATTCACGCGGAGCGTACCACATGTAAGTACCAAGTAAATGAATAATTGAGAAATTAAAATAGAATGGGCATCCAATAAATTCACCCTTTTTCCGTCGCCTAACAAATAGGTAAGGAAGAGAAAGGTGAGAAAGACCTGGATCGCAACTTTAGTGGTATAGATTACCTATATCGCCGACACCCTGCGGAGGGTTGTAAATAGAAGAGCCATTAAGGCCGGCAGGACAAAATCTGAAGAGAAAAAGGGAAACAAACCCAAGAGCAGTTCCATTGAACAAACAAAAAGGCGACAAGAGTCTTCACTTAGTAATCTGGGCGGATCGAAACGGATCCAGGAAAGCCTCAGGAAATCGCTGATGTTGATGACGGGGAACGAAAGTGGATGATATAGATTCATGGAAAGTATTCTGTCTCAATAAATTACCGTAGAGTAAGGTTAAGTTGTAGTAAGTCCCACCACCGTGGAAATTTATAGATATTTCCGTATAACACGTGGGTCAAAATTGTCAAAGGCTAGGTTAGGGCACAGGCATCCGGGATTTTTCTTGTTTTTTTATTATGTTAATCATTTTCACAAACGTTTATCAAAAATATATGTCGTTTTTAAAACTATCCAAGTGAAATAGGTCGGATCTCATTATGGATATCAATTCTTACTAATCGAGGTGTACCAGTAATTCTAGTATTTTTAGAATATTTTTGTGTTTGTTATATGGAAGTGAAGTAGATAACTCATTCGAGTCAAGTATGACGTTATTAGCTCTGATCCACACGCATATTATATGAACATTACGATAACGGATTGTGTATCAGCTAAACTAAAGTGTTATTACCTATAGTATAGAAACGTGACCTAGGAGTTACTCACTAGTATTAGTACGTGATTCAATTAATGAAATAATTTTATTTCCTAACTTGCAGACATGAGTTTACTCAAATTTAGTCAAAGTCATCCACATATGTATACCTGATGCGGGCGTTGTGAGTCGTAAATGAGTTCAATTAATGACTCATGATTTTGTTAGCGTACAATACTGAAAGAAGATAGTCTTATAAGTCTGAATATTGGTAAGAACAATCTAAGATGCGCCACCTTGAATTAGAAAAAAGGGGAAAAGTTTAATAGTAGGAATTCTTGAGATGAAACACGAGAATTAAAAGGAATTTTTTTAGATGATTAGGATAGGAATCGGTAATTGTGTTTCCATAGACGCAATTACACGATCGGTTAGTACGTAGGGCGGATGAGGAAGACGACTCTTCCCTGTCAAAAGTCTTCTCCCAATTTGATTCATTGCAGCACAGCCAAATGATTTAACCGCCTCCAGGGAGCTCCTTCAGGGATCGAATGAAGAGTAAGTAAAAAAAAATTCTTTTATATTGCTCAGTATATTATTATGATTCTTTATAATACAAATTTTCCTAATCACTAAAAAGAAACACAAAAAAATGTAGACTAAATAATATCTGAAATTGGATATAGTAATTTCGTCAAAGTATAAATTTGTATGAGAAAGCTCGGTGACCACAGGTCGTGTCCTATACATTGATCCTGGAAGCTTTAGTGTTGTCGACAAGCGATCTTCCTCTTTTCGTCTGAAGGAGAAATGAATATATGTTAAAAAAAAAACAAAAAAACGGAAAATATCATTTGTAAGCATTCTCGCAATATTATTTATATGTATGGATAACCGTTTTCTTCGAAGATCGAATCAATTTAGTCAAAAAGAAAAAAAAAGAAAAAAAAGAAAGAAACAAAGAAAGAAGAGAATGGGGAAAATCATTCAAATATCATTAGATCTTATTTCATTTTCGGAAACAAAAGAGTTTATCATGGCACAATCCTGTCAGGTATACATAAGTACCTTTCTTGGAATAACGAATTAGATATAATTTTTATGTATGATAATAGTACTTGACAAAACTTATTATTCGTTCCGCCAGAGATTAGAGTAAATAGTTACCTAACGAGGTCTGAATAATTTAATATATCGAAGTTGCAAGGAAATGTAAAGTAATAGACGCTCTGTTTATCTTGGAAATAGTATGTTGGTTAAGTCTGGAAAGTAGCAGGGTTAATAATTCATTTGTACTATTAGAAGGAAATATAAGCAATGTCAAGAAAATTTGAATTAAAAGAGAACTTTTATAACGTGAATATGCCGTGCTGAATATTTTTATTTCCCTTTCACATCCTGGAGCCCTCTCCTCTAGCATAAGGGTCGTCTAGGTCCGCTCTCGTCTCCCTTAACAGGTCAGCCAAGGGACTTTGGAAAATAGTGCCACCCAAGGTCAATTGGGAGGATGGGGCTGGCAAAGGAAGGTAATAACACCTACGCCTTCCACCCAAACTACAGGTAAGTGACGTAAGGGTCCCTTCAGGACCGAGAGTGTGCTGGCTTGTTTGTTGAAGGCACGAAACTTTTTTTTGATTATGGGTGATGACAAGCGGCAGGTTATTTCGGGAACTCCCCCACACTCTCCGCCACCCTTAGCCGAGGTGCTAGCGTGCCGCCCTGTGCTATCGCTGTCATCGAGTGATCTGTCAGCTCATGCTGGCAGTTCGGACTTCACGTCCAAGCCAATCACTCAACATATTACCACAGCACCCGTAGAAGCTCTCCCCGGCCCCGGAAAAAATTGAAAAAATCCTCAGGATTCCCAGGAGTCGTAGTTATTATAGAAAAAAAGAATTATGAAGATCCGGTTAAAAATAGCTGAGATAAAAACAAAATTACCTCAACAGAACGGCTTAAATTAAGGAAATGCCGGTTTTTCATGGCGTTTTCTGACCATTTTGGTCGTTTTCAAAGTTTTTATTTCTACTATTACTACTTAATTATACACTTTTTCAGTATAACGCCAGCGGATAGAATGAAGCCTGTTTTGTTTGAAACGTTTATTTCCAATTAGTTTTACGCTCGGGCTGATAGTTTAGGAGAAAACTTAATAATAGTGGAACAACATCCTTTTACGACGGCTTTTTGCCGCTTTTTGCAGTGAGATGATGTAAAAATTTACAATTTCTCTTTACAAAATAACGGTGCTTCTGAGGAATCTTTTTGAAAAGATGAAAAGGTTTTGTAATCGAACACTTATGCCTATGATCGAAAAAAAAATTGAAAAATAACTCATATGTAGCAATAGGGTATATGGGACCCAGATGAGGAAAAACTTTGAACTTCGGGAGGAAAAGCTCAGCGAGAAAATGTGTCGAATTGAAAACAAAAACATTTTAGTAGATAGAGAATTTTGTTACCTTTAATTTGAATGTAAAATTTTTTCTCTAGGGGCATCCGCTATGATGCAGGGACCGACAAAGTGAAAAAGTGGCTTTCAGGTAAAATGTAAGAGGGTGAAAATATACACTACGAAGTATACCGGATTGAAAATTTAATAACGCCATTCGATAGAGCTCGGCGAGGGATTTAGTTAGACGCCCCACATGCCATATTTTGGGCTTGAGGGGGGGTGGGGTAACAAACCCGCACCCTAAAATTCCCCCACCCCAACTTTTTTCATAACTTTAATCGCTTCATCGAACTAAAAACGAATCCAAAGTTGGTTTTTTGATCTGCCCCTCCCTCTCTCCGCAAAAAAGGTTCGAATATTGAAAATAATTATAGCAAATTTCTGAGCTTCAAATACTATTATTAAGTAATTTAGAGGTGAAAAATTAAATCGATCACACCAATTTGTTTTTCGGTGATGTTTTATTAAGTTTTCCAGAAAGTTTCATGCCGTTTGATGCGCCATTACTTATGTTTTGGGCTCACAAATTTGCAATACCTTTTTTTGTGGGAGAAAACAGTGATGCGAGTAGATATAAATTGAACCCCCTGCTAAATTAACCCAGTATCACCTAGAAAAAATGTAAGTGCACCAATTCATAGTCCTCAAAAGGATCTTTCATTTGGCACACCGGAAATTTTCCTAGGACACTCGTCTCCCTCTCTGCACACCCTGACATTTGACGCTCAATCTGACCTCCTAAGTACAACTATACAAGTCGGTTTACACTGCCAATTTGTGAGTATAAAAATACAAGACCCTTGTATTGCATTTTATATGCATAGGCCTTGTATTACTTTACTGGGTTGGAATCAAATACATCTTTTACAACTATACACTCTTTGATACAACATTGCGTGAACACCCCTAATATCTTCCACATTTCACAAGTTTTAAATTACATTAAAATTGTTACAAATTAGACAAACTTCGTTCGACAGCTAAACAAAGATTTGTCTCTTTCTTCAATATAATGCTGAGCTACTTCACGGCACGCTGAAAAAATCCACGCTCATGCACACGAATTTTACAGGTATCAACACTTCCTGTTGTGTCTATATTCTAAAGGCATTATATAGTTAAGTAATGTCAGATATGTTCGCTGACTTTGTTTAATGCATTGAATTAGTATTGATAGTGTAAGGAAGTACATATGTTAAAGGCCAGGCGGCCCATAAGATTTAGGGTACATAGTGGCTGATAGAGTATCCATTTTGTTGTTGTTGTTGTTAGACTTGATCTCATGTATACGACATTATCCTCGAATTATACAATGATAGTTATTACTCGAAATGAATATTTAGTAAGTGCTTTTATTAATCTTTCTCCTCTCACTCTCCCGGAGCCCTCCAAATAATGGTTGAATAGGTCCGCTCCTCCACTAAGTTTCAGGTCATCAATAGGGACACCGAAAACAAATTGCTGCCCTCAGTGTCATATGGGCGGATGGGGCAATGGCAGTGAAGGCAGAACATCTGCGCCTTCACCAAGGTAAGGGTAAGTGGTGTGAAGGTCCTTTCTGGACCGGGTGTGTAGCGATGGCTTGTTGTGTAGGCACGAATTTATTTTCTATATGGCTGGTGGCAGCAGCAGGACTTCGTGGAACCTCCCCACAATCTCCGCCAAAAGCCAAGGCAAGCTATCGTGCCGACCTGCAGCCAACGCTGTCCACCGAGTGATCTGTCAGCTAATGCTGACAGTCTGGATTTCACGTCCAAGTCAATCAGTCTACATACTTCTATACCATAGGCAATGCTGTTTGAGGCAACTGCACTACCTAAATTATCTTGTTTGTTAATAGAAGCAACGATTTATATAAATTAATTATGTGAATTGTTTCAAAATAAAGTAGAAAAAGAATATTTTTTACCACAAAAATTGAAATTTAGAGCTCATGTAACATCATTTAGCAATTCACATACACTGCACTCGTAACCCGCGGAATATAATACAAGCCATGAAGTCGCCGAAGGCACCGACACATTAAAATGCCTTAACGTGCCGGGTACAGCATGCAGTAAGTAGCTCACTCTCACTGTTTTTTGTATACTCGTCATGGAGGAAAAACTAAAATTTCATCTTAAACAGGTCCTAAAACTCAGAACTGTCGCTCCCACAGCAAAATGAAGTTAAAACAAATTGCAGCCAAATATGTTTTCTTTCTAATATGTTATGGTCGCATGTGAATGCACCATAAAAAAAATTGCTAGTTACTCGGCTGACATCTACCGGTAAAAGAAGAACACAAAACAGAAGTGAATAAAGACGAAAAAGGAGAGTTTTTTTTCCTGTGAAGAGAGTCTCGTTACATAGTGAATGGAGGACAAAAATCTTGGTACTGCAAAAATAAATTTTTGAAGAGATATAGAAGTTGTGTGCTCAGACACAAGCGATTGCTTAATGCATTGTAAAAACTTTGCGACAGCTAAATCCAAGAACGAGAAAATTGGTCCGTGGCGTGCTGCTGTGAGATTGCTAAATCCACACATTCATAACCTAAAAATTTACCACGCGTTTCTAGTGGTACGGGAATCTTAGCTCAGCCTGAGGACATCAGGAAATGGATGAACTTGTGCTTCAAGTCCCACTTTAGTGGCTGAGTCTTGGCACGTTGGTGGAAAGACAAGCGTGAGCCCCGAGAGGAGGAAAAATTTGGCTGTAAGTACCCCTGCTATTGAATCGAGATAACCTGACTGCTGCTGAAAACCAGAAAATAGCCTAATCATTTGGCTCGTTATCTGCAGCTAAAATAATAAAAGGTACGATACTTATATCTATCCATGGCATGTCCAGGAACTGTATCTGTGCATGAGTTTTTTTCGGCAAGGGCGCACACAGCTTATAAATATTGGAGTTGTAGCAGTCCTTTTTTCAAGAAACTCATTATCAATGTTCACACTGAATAAGTAGTCTTGCATTCATTTGGGAATGCACTTCAGTTATTGCGAGGAGCTCAGTAGCAAATTTCCGCATTGACATATGTATGCACCTTCTTCCTGGTAAGGCGTGGAAGTATTGGATATCACATCAGGCTTCACGAGAGGCTCGCTACCAAACTATACTGATGATTTGTTTGCTGATGAGAGAAGAGTAATACCATGTCGTTAGACAATTGATGAGTCGTCCAAAATTGTAGCTGTATTTAGATATAGTCCTTTGTATATTACAGTGTTACATTTAATTATCTAGATATCATCAAGCGGAAGCTCCAAGGAGGCGCCTCTTCGGGGGAATTCCAAATAACGAAGTCTGAATGTAAGTTTTTCTCTAATATTTGTGTTTGATATTTCATTTTAAAACTCTTTTGCCATAATTTATTTAAAAATATCTGTTTATTTACTATATTATGTAGATCTAAGGTACTCAATATTCCACTTTGGAATGTTCTTGTGATGTGAATTTACACAACAATTTCCTAATCAATTGAAAATACAAGAATGCACATTCTGCATTCTTGCATTATTCAATTGACCCAAAACCCATCGCTCAATTAATCAATCACAATAAATGTGATCGATTGATTAATTGTAATTAAGCAAAACATACGCTAAACAAAATATATGTCACAACCTTAAGAAGTGACTGTAATTGTTTACATGCGTTTGTTTACATTTTTGCAACCAGCGTAATACGGAGTTAAGCACATAAGTGCAAATAAGCGGTTTAGTTTTAGCGTGTTTAATGCACATTAATATTAATTTAGTTTAGGCTAGCAAATTCACGTTTGTATAAATTAAGTAGTGATACTCCAATAAACAATCAATTGATTTAGTTAATCACAAACAACAAGTAGTCTTTTATTTCACTTGGCATCTGCTCTTTACAGCTGCGCCCATCGTATTTACTAACGAACATCTGCTGTTTACAGCTGCGCTCGTTTTAGTAGCGGAGGTCTGCTTTTTACAAAGCTTCTCCTATCTTCTTTACGGTCATCTTGGTGATACAGAACAACGAGCTTTCTTCATCATCATTTACATCATCACATGGCGACCGTACATATGTACATACAATATACATACTTATTACATGACGACCGTGATAATGAAATTGTAATCTTTGAACGATTAAAATAATCAGCAATCTTCAGATATTGAAGATATGAAACTGACAATAGAGGGACCGTGATGAAAAGAAAAACATTTTCGGATTGTAACATTAAGAAAATTCTTCGCATAACTAGCAACGACAAGGACTCAATTCAACCAATTTATAGATAAACTACAGATGACAATGAGAAGACAATCTTCAGATTGTGACAATTAAGCTGATCTTAGAGCTTATGGCAGAAACACATCCAGGCCTCGAGGCTTCCTCGAGGTGTTGTCAGAATTTCCAAATGAAGCAATACAAAACCAAGCCAGCAGCTAGCCTCAAGGCCTAGCCGCAAAGCGCGCTTTGCTCAATGTTGAAAATTTTTCTCTCTCAGTCCTACTTCTGTCAACAGATGTACTAACAAAATTACAATGACACCACCGAGCCTGGTGGTATCATTTTGTTTTCATTTCTCTGAGTCAAGCCTTGAGGCGAGCTGCGAGGAAGCCTGAGAGAGGCCAGGCCTGAGGCTTGTTTGGGTGTGTTTCTGCCTTTAATTACTTGATAATGGCAGTAAGTTAAGAAATATAATTGGAAATAATCTAATGACAAAACTGACGCCAGTTGAACCGTTTTTAATACGGTGCCTATAGTAGAATAAAGTGGTTCCGATTCTACACATAACTATACGTAAAAAAAAAAAAAAAATTTATGAGATGTAAATATTAGTTTATCAAATTAAAAAATTTACTTATCAGTTACGCGCGTTGTAATCTACACCAGATATATGTATATATAATATTCAACTAACCAGCATTAAATATAATAATAGAAACAATAATAGAGACAATAAAAACGTAATATGTACAGGAATAAGCAATAGGCATAATTAATATAAAGTTATCGTAACATTAATTAAAGAACTAAATACTAAATACTCCCAGTAAAATTAATATTTGAATCTTAAATATTTTTAGTGAAAGCATTGAATCTTACTTAAATTTTGATTGTCAATTGGTAAACCTCCATTATATAGTAGGGAATTTTAAGGCTAGGAAAATATCGACAACGTTTTAACAATATGGGAAAAACTAACTCACACGCAGACAATAACGGTGAGATCGTCAACAACCTAATAATAGAAGATACGGTCAATATATATTGATAACAAGCAGATTATTATTCTTTTGGCAATTATAGCTGTTTTGAAGGCTATAGAATTAGTGTACACTCTGTACCGAGACCACCGAAGGGGGCTTAGAAAAAATATCTTAACAGTCCAGCGCAAATTTCGATTCAAAAGTAAAAAGAAAGAAACAAGATTTAAAACAAATGTATAAATAGAATACATAAATTAATAAACATGCACGAATGGAACAGTTAGACGGAATAAAGGACGAGTTAAAAAATATTTTAAGTAACTTCAATAAAAGCTTAAACAGGGGCTATACGAAAAAAACGCTTAAGAAAAACTTGTGGAAAAACTAGAAGCACAAGCAATATCGATAGTAAAACAAGAAACTACTGCAGAAAAAGCATTGATAATAAAGGAGATTTATACCGAAATATAGCTAAAAGCGAGAAAATTTTTGGAACTAATAGAAAACCAAGAAGAAATAAGTATGCCTTTTGATATACGAACCGCGACGTTACTCGTCCAGTCATACGATGGAAAAGCAGAAGAAACAGAAGCTTTCATCGAATCAATAGAACTGCTAGATGAGCTTACGCCAACAGATCAGAAAGATATTATGATCAAATTTATCAGAACCAGAATTACAGGGAAGGCTAAACACGCAAGAACTAACGAAATTAGCAGTCCCCTTAATTAAAGATAAACTGATTAGGAAATTTTCTGCGAAAAACTCATCTGAAGCAGTACTAGCACAATTAAGATCGTGTCAGCAAGGCAATAGAAAATTACCGATTTCTCTGCCCAAGTCGAAGACCTGTCAAGACAACTGACTAGAGCATTCATATCGGAAAAAATTGCGATTGGAGAATCAGCCGAGAAATTGGCAGAAAAATTTTCCATCCAGACGTTAGCAAATAACGTATCTAATAGAGATACGGAATTGATACTAAAGGCGAGTAATTTCACAACTCCAACTGAGATTACAGCAAAGGCAGTTGCAGTGGATAAACCACAACAGAATAACGTGTTGCACTACCAAAGCAGACAACCACAAAGATTTAGATCTGATTCAAACCAATACAGAGAATATTACAATAGAAGATGTTTTGTAATGTAGCTGCAATTGATAACTACAGCTAGATTACGGCATTTAGGTGAACAGTGTAGCGGTATGAAAAAATAGCTATGTGTGCTTGTGTTTAATGCTGTATTTATTGAATAATTCTTTTTCGAAACACTCAAATTCATAAATTCACTACAATTTAATTCTGTTCATTAATTGCTCGATTGCATGTGTATTGTTATGCCGTATTTTGGCATATGTTCAACTAAATGCAATTTATAGCCTTTTCTAAAGTTTTCACGCTTTATGCACTTATTTTTCATTCACTTTAATCTTATTTTAACTTAACTACTGAACTATTTTTGTTTCGTTGCATATATTCTTAAAATGCCAGATTTGGCATGTGTTTAAGTTTATGCAAGAAACTTGTTCAAATTACGCACTAATTAGTATTACACAATACTTATCTGAAAATCCAAATCCAACAAAAACTTTATGTCCCTTGCCAGCACCAATTGCACCAATTTCCAGCATATATAATAATGTACCTTGAATTGGCACTTTTTATTAGATGCTTAATTGCTGAAAAATGAAAATTTACTGTCACTTGATCGGATGCTAGTACTTGCATATATAATCGCTTGAAAAAAAACTGAGAGAGATCTTAGGCTGCTGTCAGGGTGCGCGCGAGAAGCGGAGCCGAGCTGAAAGCTGGCCAGTGCGAGAGCTCACACGACAAAACTATGCACATACATTTTCATACAAAGTCGTGCGATCATGTCAGAGTAGAGGCAAAGCGGAGCTCAAAGCAAAGCTGATTTCAAAGCGCAAAGCGAGAAAGCTGGCTGTGAAGTGTTTTCTCGCATGAGCGAAGATGGTTTTTTCTTGAAGTTAGTATAGAAATGGCCATACACGCAAAAATACTTAATTTACCGTGTAGGTGATGAAATTCCACATGTTCACTTCTTTTAATATTTGATTCTCTCTTTTCTGTAAAAAAATAATTTCAAACATTCTACGAACGAAAATATTCCTCGTCGGACGAATCGATAACTTTATTTTCCGAATGTCACAACTAAATATAGTGAAAACTAATTTTTAAACCAAAAAGTGCATGTAAAATCATTAGCGCGTCTCGCATTCACTCGGACATCTTCTCGCATTGCTTGTCGCATGAACAAGCTCTGCTTTAAGCTCCGCTCTGCTTCTCGCGCGCAGCCTTAGGGATCGCCTCCTTTTTATAGGATCTGAGCAGCCATTTTCCAACATATTCCACAAGAAAAATGCGAATTTAGCATATTTTTCTTGCTACCCAAACTTGCACTAATAGCTTAAAATTTGCCAAATTATTCCATCTAATTTATTCTTCATTATCCACGAATTTTCCTAATTTATTTTATTAAATATTTCTAAAAATTGTCAATATGGCGTCGCACTGCCATATCATGACAAATTTCGATGTGGAACACAAATTCCTCTCAATTTTCTTGCATCTCGTTTTCGCATCTTTCTCTTTCCCACTCATTATGGGAATTAATTTCACCTTTTTTGTTAAATATCTAATTAACTGGTGAAATTCGCACCTTCTAAGCCTGCTCAATAGGTTGCGCGTCACCTAATTGACTTTCTCGCGAATCAATTTGACAGTCGCGATCGAGGTATTTTAGTTCGTTAGTACCGTGTTTTTTTTCGTGTTTTTCACCGCAAATTATGGATTAATTGTCCAGGTAAGTGTATTTTATTATTTTCTAAGTGTTCCTTATTAATTATTTATGTGTTCCAATATGAATAATTTGCAGGAAATATACAAATTCTGTTAAATTATTCATGTTGGAAAAATGAATTTGAAATGTCAACAATGGTATAAATTGTTGATTTTTATTAATTGTATGCTTTGTGCCTAATGCAAATTCATGTAATTTGCATATATAAACATATTTGCATAATTTGCAAATGTTTATCATGCAGAGAATATGAATTTTGCAAGAAATTGGCAATATTTACATTTGCATGCAATTATAGTTGTACTGCCAAGAAATTGGTTTCTTGGCAGTTTTGCATGTAATTTGCTTATTCTTGTAGTTTTTTGTATACTACTTTGTTTAATTAGTTGCTTCAAACTAATATTTATGAATAATTTTTATTTCAGACGCGTTCCTGACATGGAGGATGTACCTGCAGAGGTGACTGGAGGAATCAGGAAGAAATTGAGAGAAGTATGAAATACTTAGTAGATTTTTTTAAATGTTTTTTATTATGATTTCAGGTGTGTTCAACATACTCCCCCCGTTGAACAGTTCGTTCAACCAATGCTCTTTTTATTTTGCTTATACCCCTTTTGTGGTAATGATGGAAGATCATTGATCCATCCTTTAATACTCGTAGTCTAACCTGATACTTATCTGGGAGATTAATGGTTTTTCCCTGTTTCGTGGCCGTTGTATCGCTTTGACATCGATGCGCTGTAGCACATATCGTGGCAGGTATATGTCCATACCTTCTCGAGTGACGAAACGTTGAAAGCTATTAGCGGCTCTCATTTTAAATTCATTTATGTTTGCGGTTCGAAGCAGACTTGTTAAGGCCGAGATTCCACCGCCATTAACCACTGCTGTTTGCTCCGGATGCGGATCAGTAAATGGAGTCGGACCAATGAACGTTGGTTCTGCCGCAATTGCAGCTCTTGTTGCTGGAGGATTCCTGCTTCCACTTGCCGTGGATTTGTGAGTTGATTCCTGACCTGACATATTTAATTTTAATTTAATTTTTATTGAGGGACCGCAATTAAATTTTTGTAGCTATTCACCAACATTAATAAAATAAATAATTTCGGACATTTCGGACTATCAGTTGCAAGATTTCCGAATTTGGCAAGTTACAGTTCTCGTGAGAGTTCATGTAATTTAAATATTATATAAAAAATTAATAGAAGTTTTTATGTATTATTTAAATAGAGAAGTTTTTATGTATTATTAAAAATATTTTATAATATATGTACAATTCGTTTTAATTAAAAATAGCCCATATTAAGCAATTGCTTCTTCAAACTTTTAACTGCGCTATTAAAAATATGACATTTGACTGCATGACACTTCAATCAGCTGATATCGAAATTAAATTTATTTAAGATAGGGTACGGCCCACTGACATATAATAAAAATGGACTGAGCCATCGTATCTAATTCCTATAGTCAAAAATGGCACAAATTTTTGCTAAAATCTATTTGTCTCTTTCAAGCTCAAAATGTACACTGAACTGTAAACAATTTTGAAAACAGCACGGCTATATTAATTGGAATGCATTGGAATTGACATAAAAATTCAGACAAATATATTGTTTTTATACGTCTATCTCTTACAAGCTCATGGAAATTTGACAACAAATCTGCAGAGCAGCACATTTTTCAGTAATATTACAAATGAATTTTTGGGTTCATTAAAACAAGTTTAACGTCCTAAATAATTTTAATTTAATGCAATACTATTTTATAACATCTTTAGTGTTTCCAATCGACAAATAATAATAAATTATGAATCGGTGTGCAATTGTACGAAATAAAGGGTTTTCACGGCCTGTTCAATATTTGTGCCATTTTTGAGGCAAAAACGCTCAGTCCATTCTTATTATATGTCAGTGGTACGGCCTCACTTAAAATTAAATTAAAATTAAATTTTCATTAAATCGACTCGGTAAGTGTGGTTGGTGAATAGCTTTAATTGAATTTTTTTTAAATTTTGCTTGGTGAATATGGCCCTTAGATACAACTAGCCGTGTTGAGGAAAATGCTTTAAAAATACTTTTGTGGTAAATTCGGTAAGTTCCAGTGACATGCATATATAAGTAAATTCGCAAATAATTTGAATATATCGTCAGTGAGAGCATACTTTCTGAAATCAAAAATGATGCCACATGAAATAGGAGATCAGTCAGTCAAGAAAGGTCAATATTCCTTGGATATAAGTCGGGAACCACTCCGTGTGGCACTTTAGGATATATCTTGAAACCTTCAAAAGATCCTTTTAAACGTTAAAATGTAATCCTGTCCAAATCATAGGTGGATTTTCCTTAAAAGAACACACTTTCCTTAGAAGAACAAACAATTAAGCAATTGTAATATATCACAAAAGAAAATCTGGAATCAAGAAAGGTCAAGATTCCTTGGATATAAGTCGGGAACCACTCCGTGTGGCACCTTAGGATATATCTTGAAACCTTCAAAAGATCCTTTTAAACGTTAAAATGTAATCCTGTCCAAATCATAGGTGGATTTTCCTTGAAAGAACACACTTTCCTTAGAAGAACAAACAATTAAGCAATTGTAATATATCACAAACGAAAATCTGGAATCAAGAAAGTTCAAGATTCCTTGGATATAAGTCGGGAACCACTCCGTGTGGCACTTTAGGATATATCTTGAAACCTTCAAAAGATCCTTTTAAACGTTAAAATGTAATCCTGTCCAAATCATAGGTGGACTTTCCTTAAAATAACAAACAATTAACCAACTATGAACAACACGAACGATATTCTGAAAACAAGGCGAAGAGTGCATTAAGTTGCACCGAATTGGGAATCTATAAAACAAAAACTCTCAATTAGTAAATTATCAATCTTTGTTATTTAATAAAGTGCACTTCAAACATCTAAATATATAAATAAGCATTAAAATATATTAGGCTTTAAGAAAAAATCTGTTGTGTTCCACTTCCCACGTCGTTCCATTCTTTCCTGATAAGTTTTTCCTGATATCTTCATACACTTACTTTTAACTGCGCTATTAAAAATATGACATTTGACTGCATGACACTTCAATCAGCTTATATCGAAATTAAATTTATTTAAGATAGGGTACGGCCTCACTTAAAATTAAATTAAAATTAAATTTTCATTGAATCGACTCGGTAAGTGTGGTTGGTGAATAGCTTTAATTGAAATTTTTTTAAATTTTGCTTGGTGAATATGGCCCTTAGATACAACTAGCCGTGTTGAGGAAAATGCTTTAAAAATACTTTTGTGGTAAATTCGGTAAGTTCCAGTGACATGCATATATAAGTAAATTCGCAAATAATTTGAATATATCGTCAGTGAGAGCATACTTTCTGAAATCAAAAATGATGCCACATGAAATAGGAGATCAGTCAGTCCATTTATATACTTATCAGTGGGTGGTGCGGAAGATTATGCGGAGTTTCTAAGAAATGTGTTTGAATTCTCGCGCCATTAATTTGTTGTGATATTTAAGGCATCAACAATTTTTAACGCCACCTTTCACATCGAAACGGAAAGCCGATAAGTTCTACACCGAAAATTCGCTTTGCTTTCACATCAAAAACCGGAAACTTTTTTTCGGTTAAATAGAAGTAACATTTAATTATCATAAAATTTGTATGATGAGAGCT
The DNA here is from genome assembly GCA_963930735.1 of Dioctria linearis. Classification (NCBI taxonomy): domain Eukaryota; kingdom Metazoa; phylum Arthropoda; class Insecta; order Diptera; family Asilidae; genus Dioctria; species Dioctria linearis. The sequence continues at coordinate 37,290 of CAWVNZ010003062.1, forward strand.
CATACATAAAACTTATTTTAATTTTACTTCGAAATCCCTATCCATATTATAATAATATAATAAATAATAAAATAAAATAATATAATTTTCAATGTAAACACAAAAAGTGAGGTTTAGTACGACCGAAAAAATTTTTCGTCCTGAAACGTTCCACATGTGGAAAACGAAAAGAAATTGACAGAAGCAACCGACAGAAGCGCCGAAAAAGATAAAAGTTGTGTTTTTCTTAAAAATCTGAGATAAATAATCAATTTTATTAGTAACATTATTAGTTTATCCTATTTCCCATGATTTTATTAATCATTGGAGCAAAAAACTTGTGCTAAAGTGGAATAAATTGCGTCTTTCGGTTTTGATGTCAAAGTACCTTAATTTGTCGTACTTTTACGCGTGCATTCTAACATTTACTCGTTTTAGTTTATTTTGTGGTTGATGCAAAGGATAAATCAAAATGAATATGGTGAATATAAAAGTACGACAAATTTGAGGTGAAATATCAAATATGTGACTAAAATATACGCCTAAGCTACCACAAAGAGATCAGAATCACTCCCCTGCCCTCTTGTCTTTTCGTCAATTGAATTGTATACTCCCGGACACGGTATTCGCACGAAACCCCGCTTCCTTATAGCTATTTATTCAATGTATATAGCAAACAGGAGTAGTTGAATCGCGTATAATTCGTGTACAAGAGCGTAATTTGTCAAGAGCAGGACATTATACGCAGGAGTAAGTGAGATGCGACGTACCTAATTGTGCCATGATTGTCAAATGTGCTTTTGTTTTACTCAATTTAAAATTCTTTTGTGAAATTTAACTAAAGTACGAAAGCAATTCTTTTCAAAACTATTTATCTCTGAAGTTTATTTTGTGCAGAGTTGTATAGTGCCACTGGTGCCTGCTAAAACCTTCATATCAATTAAAAAAAATAGAAATGAAGTTTGCGGTCAGTACTTGCAAATATAAATTGGATTATAAACTAGGGAGTCCTGTTGAGGCAACTACACTACCTAAATTATCTTTTTTGTTAATAGAAGCAAAGATTTATATAAATTAATTGTGTGAATTGTTTCAAAATAAAGTAGAAAAAGAACATTTTTTACTACAGATGCTCCGCTCGAAACCTTTGTTTACTTACGTTTTACTTTGACCAGTTGCTTAGAATACGGATGGCATGTAAATCCATGTAAAAATGGACTACCAACACAACCAGAAATTCATTACGCAAAATCTGGCCTTATCAGTTATCACCATTCCTGTTTGCTATATATTCTGAGAGTAATGAGCAAAAAATTTCTTTCGAGAAGCAATTAATTATTTTAATGAGAGAAATGAAGAATTTTTATGCCAAAAGAAATTCTAAATATCGAAATACATATTTAAAAGGAAAAAAACGGAAAGAAATTGGAGAAAAGTTGAAAATAAGTGGTAGATGATATTTTGTAATCCACATAAACTCAACGTTAATCATTGTTTATTACACTTTTACAGCTTTTTTTTTATATCTTTCCCAAATTTTGTAATGGTACTATGTAGAGTGATTGGCTTTGGACGTAAAGTCGAGACTGCTAGCATGAGCTGACAGATCACTCGGCGGACAGCGTTGACTGCAGGACGGCACGCTAGCTTGGCTCGGCTCATTGTGTGGGGAGGTTCCACGAAAAACCTGCCGCTGCCGTCAGCCATAATCAAAAAAAAATTCGTGCCTACAAACTAAAAGCCGGCACACATTCGTTCCTGAAAGGACCCTTACGTCACTTACCTATATATATATAGTTGAAGGCGCAGATGTTCTACCTTCCTGCATGCCCCAGCCACCCATCTGACTCTGAGGGCAAGATTTTCCAGAGTCCCTAGTTAACCTGCAAAGAGAGAATAAACGAGCGAACCTAAACGACCTTCTTACGAGAGAACTCCAGGATAGTGAAGGAAGAATTAAAACTTTCAAAGATTCATGTTCACGTTATAATAGCAAATGTTTTCCTTCTTACAAAAATTACCACTTATTCCACGATTGTTTTCCTTGCAGTACTTATGGTAGAACTAGAGAGACATCTGTTAATGGTTTTAAAAAGAAATGCATAGAATTTATAAAATCTTACAGTTGTTGAAAGTACAGATTTTATTTCCACGCGGATGTTTGAGAATTTTTTTACTTAAGTTCACCGCCACTGTCGTATCTCAGATGATCTGACGTTAAGAGAAGATTGCCTTCTTCTTCTTTTCTAGTTTGGGAATGACGTTGGACGTTGTCGATCCCTAGGGTGCGTTCATTATCATTTAACCGCAGGCCGGCGTACATGCTGCAGTATCTCAATGTAGCATATTGCTATATGCAATACGCTACGACCATAACAGGGCAGCGTGGTCTGGGCCAGCCATGGTTCAGACAACGCTGAAAAATGGTCGACTGCTCTAGCCGGTCTTAAACATAGGCGTCATCGCTGCGGGCGCCCAATGTGTGTCTCGATCCACGACCCAATGCGTATTCCTCACCACTCGTGTTCTATTACGACGGTTGCTCTACTTGACAGATGACGCATCGGGGGCACGTCCTTGAAGTCTCGTCAGTCTTTGATCCTACCTCGACATCCTTCTCCGTGTTGGAAATCAAAGGTGCATCTACAAGCTGGTAACCCAAAAATCCAGCCAGTCGATGCCTCTTTGCTCTCCTTAACCGAGATGCTGAGAAAGCTTTCCCGGCACAACATCTCGCTCCGATCTCCGACCGGCGATTGTTCAAGGGTGTGTCCCCAAGGCGTCGTCGACATGGTGACGTTGTCGATTTCATTTCCTAACTTGCTAACAGCCGTTTACAGGATTGGATTCCAACAGGTATATCATCCACCATTGACGGGGAGGGCTTCGCGATATCCTATAGTTTACCAGTGAAGCTGACTGGATGCCTTCTTTGGGCTACCAGGAATAGATTTAGTACTACTATGTCCGACTGTTGCCGATTAACGAAATGTGGTAAACGGACAGACAAGGAAAAATCCTCCTAATGAGGCCGATCCGGAAGAGAGAAGAGGTAGAGGTGTGCTGATGAGATTGGATAGACTCCTAGCAGTTTCCCCTGCAGATTTTCAAGCTCGTATAGGGAGTTTCCTTTCTTGGCTCGAACCCAACACTTGACAAATTTTCATCCCAGTTTAGCACTAGTCTGCTGTTGGAAGTTGCTTTGGGCAAAATTCCGTCAAAAATACCTCTTGACCCACTTTGAAATCAACAGGCTTCGCCCTGAGATTATAGGTTCGTGAACCCTGTTCGAACGCATGGTGTAAATTTTCCTGCACTCTCGCACGAATCAATCTCAGTTTGTCCTCACCATCTACTCTCAACGGCTCATTAAGAGTTCCAAGGCTCCTCAAGATGGAATAGGAGCTGCCATGTTCAATCATTTGTTGACCGAAGAGTGTTCGATAGGGAGAGAAACCAGTTGCTTGGTGGAAAGTGTTCCTAAGGGAACTAGCGATCTAGCTTAGCTTCTCACCCCATTTCTAGTGTTCCTTCCGAATATATGCTCTAATCCCTGACAATAGAGACCTGTTTACTCGCTCTGAGGCTTGCTTGCGGCGAGTAAACTGCCGTTCTCAAGTGCTTCACCCCATATTTGTCCAGTAATCTGGTAAACTGAGCCAAGCAAAACTGGACTCCATTGTCAGAGACGATTATTTCCGGGACTCAGAGCACATGGAACACTTCCGTCTCGATGAACTGGCACACATTGAGTGTAGACGCTTTTCTCATAGGTTTGAGAATTGGGAATTTGGAAAGGTGGTCAAGAACTATTAGCATGCAGACATTTCCTTTCACAGACCGGGGATATGGACCTAGAAAATCAATATACAGCTTTTGCCATGGTTGTTCTGTCACAGACTGGACTCTTCTAGGTGGTCTCAGTATAGTATTGCGGGCCTTAGTTTCTTTACACACGTCACAGGCGCCTACGTAGTTTCTGACATCAACTGTCATTCGTGGCCAGTACAAGTGTCTTCGCAGACGTTCCAGTGTTTTATCTATATCTCCGTGTGAAGCTAGTGGCGGATCATGAGCTCTTGAAATGACGTCGGTGACAAGCCCTCGTGGAATCCAAAGCTTCCAAACTTCTTCTTCCTGAATCGGATCGCCTGTTCTCGGAACAGTCCGAATGTAAACGAAGCCATCCCTGACGCAAAGATCTGGTAGTTTACCAGAAGTCGTTTTAACCTTATGCCTCAGTTCTTCATATTCCAACGAGTTGAAATATGACGAACTAAGGTCAACTTCCGGGCCAGGATCTTCGTTGGTGGACAGGCTGTCAAAATGGATGCGTGATAGCGCATCAGGGACGACTTTCAGGCTACCTTTTCGGTGCTCAATAGTGAAGTCGAAACCCTGAAGCTTCAAACTCCACCGAGTAAGTCTACCGCTGAGGTCCTTTTGAGACATCAGCCATTTCAAGCTCGCATGATCCGTCACTATCTTAAACGGCATAAATACTATGAAGGGCCGGAACTTCTGTACACTTAAGATTGCAGCTAGGCATTCCTGCTCTGTGACGGTATAATTTCTTTGTGCTGAGATCAACTTTTTCGAGACGTAGGCTATTGGCTTCTCGTGGCCATCGTCATCTAGTTGAATTAGCACCACACCAATACCTTGTTGGCTCGCATCGCACTGGATAACGAACGGCTTGTTGAAGTCTGGGCTCACTAGCAACGGAGCAGAAGTAAGTTTTTGCTTTAGTAGATCAAGAGACGTCTGGGCTTCAGGTGTCCATTTGAACTGACTGGGGTTTTTGAAGGTGTCTGTAATGGAGGCAGTTAAGTCAGCCTTGTTCGGGATGAACCGTCTATACCATCCCGCCATACCTAGTAGGCGTCGGGCTTGCCGAACAGTTTCAGGTGACGGATAGTCAACTATAGCTGAGATCTTGTCTGGGTCAGTCCCAATTCCTCCTTTCCCGACTATAAAACCCAAGTATTTGGTCTCCTTGATACAAAACTTACTCTTCTCGACGTTGATAGTGAGGCCAGCCTACCTCAAACAATCCGCTACATGGGATAGCAATGTGAGATGAGTGTCGAAGTCTGAAGACAGAATTAATAAATCGTCCAAATAGACGAGAACATTTTCACGAAGATCGAAAGGAACGACTTTTTTCCATGAGGCGGCACATCGTTTGTGGAGCGTTGCATAGGCGAATGGCATCACCGTGTACTGATAGGGAGGATGACCAGGTACAGTAAAAGCGGTCTTCTCTCTGGAATCAGCGTCTACTGCGATCTGCCAGAAGGCGTCTTTCAGGTCCAGGCTTGTAATGTAGTTTGCCGGAGGAAGTCGAACCTTTCCAGGCTTCCTCACCAGAACAACTGGAGAGCTCCAAGGACTCTGGCTCTCGTCTATCACACCCAGCGATAGCATTCGCTCTAATTCGGCATCCACCAAACTTTGTACTGCCGGCGATATCGGATAAAAGCGTTGTTTTATCGGAGCTGCGTCATTCGTTTCAATCTTGTGAGCGACCAAAGATGTTTTTCCCAGGCCCAAAGAGGCGAAAGAAGGGAAAAGCTGTTTCGCAGCTTCTAGACGCTGTTGATCTAGACTGGAAAGAACGGGGCGGTCGGTGTCAGGAGTAGCTAGTAAGCTTCGTGTCACTTCTGCCACTATACCTAGGACATCTGGAGCCAACCCAAATAGACACCAGAAGTCTATTCCTAGATATAGTTCCTGTGTAAGCCCAGGAACCACGTAAAAATACACGACCATGCACAGTCGTCATGGCACCATTCGCTGCTTGTACCTGTGTTCGATACCTCTTCCATTCAACCTCTGCTTCTGCAAGCTTCTCTAGAGCTCCCTGGCCTAGAATACTGACAGTGGCACCACTATCAAGTAATCCAGTCTCAGTTCGCCCGAGTAGGCTTACTTCGGCATACGATCGAATGTCGTCTGGATATATAATTTCAGCTAACTCCGCTACTGAGGAGAAGATGCGGACTCTTACTGAATCGTATTTCTGCAGACGCGTATGATACGGCGTCAGCGGATGACCTACAGGCTCACGCCCACTCGTCATAACAGAGCTTGGTGGCCGTTTTAATATAGAAATGCCATGAGGCCAAATCTCCTGCTCAGTAACCTTGTCAGCTAAAAGTGCTGTCGGTTTTATCGGGACATCGAAAATTAAAGACTCTTCCAAAGAAGTGTCTAATAATGTCATGGGCTCGCCAGAAGTGGAAATGGGAGCTTGAAGATCTGCGTAGAAGTCTATTAGGTTCTCCGTCTCTATCAATGAAATGTTCGTACTATCAGGTGTTTTGCTGACATCATCAGAATCACTGAATGATATCAGTGGACAATTCAGGGATTCGTCAAGGTCTGCTAATGGAGCGGACCTTCCTCCTTGTTCAAGGCTTGAACTGGAGTGCTGTGTCGCCTGTATTTGAGTCACGAGACTCCGTAGTTGGTGTATATTGTTAGTGGGATGTAGGCAGATTTTCTGCTGAATGTCTGGAAGCAAATTCGACTTGACGATTTCTAGGAACTCTCCGTTCGCCAAAGGACTTTGCAGTTGATCGCGCAACTGTACTAAGTGTTGGTGGTATGTCGCAAATGACTCCCCTGCTTTCTGTTTTGCAGCATCAGCTGAACTTTGACCTTAAGGTCATCTTTCGGTACTCCCCATTCAGCTAATAGAGCTGTTTTTACATACTCCCATGAAGGCGTGGAATTTTGCCTCAGGAGAGACCAGTACCAGTTCATAGCTGGTCCAGAAAGCAAGGTTGTCATGTGCCTTACCAGAAGATCGAAATCTTCTAATGTCAATGCTTCTACTCGAAATACTGATCTGTTGTCGGACGCTATTCATTAACTCAGTCCGCAAAACATTGAGGCTCTGTTCGAGGCCTTCGCGTACTAGGTCTTGCATTTGTAGGCGCAAGCCTGCCATCAAAGCATCTGTAGCTGCTGAGGTGTGGCCTTGAGCTGTACGCGCTGGACTGTCTTGTCGTGAGCTCGGATTGGTGAAAGTCCTTGAATGCAGATCTGGCATTCCAGGAGAGGGGGATCGTCGACTAGGTGGTGGAATTGTCAACGGTGGTAAGTCAAATGTCGGCAATGAGTCAAGGTTGACAGACTTTGCAGGCTTCGCCATCTTAGGGACAGTACCTGTATACGCAGTAAAATCTTTCAGAGTGGGTTGGGCTCTACAGATCGGGCAGTTGGACCTTTGTCCAATCCAAGTTTTCAAACAGGCCTTGTGGAACACATGTCCACAGACCGTCATCACTGCCTTCCTCTGCCCAGACCAGTCTCCCTCTAGACAGATGGTGCATTTGTCAGGCACCTATATTGGTGCACCAAGTGTAGGAGGTGGTGTTCTCAAACCAAGGGTTTGGAATAGATATCAAAAAAAATTTCAAAGAATTCGAAAGTTCGGAAGAGATAACAGGCTCTTCACAATGTGAGGATGACGAAATACCAATTTAAAGTCGAAGGTTGGGACGGGATACTAAAATTTCAAACAGAAAAAATCTTTCCCAAACGTTCGGAGAAGTTGCAAAAAAATTCAAAAAAATCAGGGATTCGGAAGTTAGCTACGTCTTCTCAAATCGAGACAATATAAATACTGGTTGAAAAAAAAAATTCAAAAGTTCGGAAGCGATAGCAAATTCTTCGAATGACAAAATTTCTTCTAATAGTTCAAAAATGTGAAAAACCAAAAGATCACAAACGTCCAATCGAGCGTTTCAAAAATTCTTAATAACAATCATACGATTTTTCCTTCACTTCCAGGAGCTAACTCTCAACATAAAACTCTTCAGGTCGCTCTCCCTCTTTTCACGTCAGAAAATTTATACAAGTAAGCGACGTGAATGTGTGCATTGAAAAAAAATGTGGAGTTCCCGCAGAAATCTGGGAAGATTGAAGTTGGTGGTGTCAGAGGCCGAAAATGCTACTAGAGATTCTTCAGCCAGGCAGTTAGCAGTATGCCAACTCCTGATTACGGAAGATCTCCAGTATAAATTTCACCCTCCAAGAACTCTTCCTCTCCTCACCGGATCATCATGTCCAGCTAGTTCGCTAGCTGGGCAGAGTCATGAGTCTGGTCAACTAATTCGTGAGGCCACCTACCATTTCCATGGCAGAAGGGCAGCGGGAAAGATCATCCAAACAAAATTCAAAAAAAGTTCCAAAAATTTAAAAAATCAACAAATTGTTCAGGCTTGAGGCTTGACCAAAGTCAAACCTAAAGCCAAACTTCAACTTTCAAAAAAACTTTCATACGTTACGTTACTTTACTTTACTTTAACCAACTTTCAAAAATCAAACTCAAAATCTAAAAACTTTTACGTTACTTTACAAAAATTTCATATAACAAAATCAGTCAAACCTCAGGTCCGCATGTATCCTTCACTAGATATGAGACTACCGAGTCAGACGATTTAGCTACAAACCAAATGTCCATATCTCAAGTAGTCTCAGTCCCCAGTGTCAAACACATTTAGACACCGAAGCTGACTGCGGTGGCCTCACGTTGGGCGTCATTTTTGTTCTTAGAATATAGAGCAAACAGGAATGATGATAAGCCAGATTTTGCGTAATGAATTCCTGGTTGTGTTGGTAGTCCATTTTTACATGTATTTACACGCCATCCCTATTCTAAACTACTTGTCAATTTGCAAAAAGTAAACAAAGGTTTTGTGCGGAGCATCTGTGGTAAAAAATGTTCTTTTTCTACTTTATTTTGAAACAATTCACTTAACTAATTTATATAAATCTCTGCTTCTATTAACAAAACAGATAATTTAGATAGTGCAGTTGCCTCAAACAGGATTTCCCTAGTTTATAATCCAATTTATATTTGCAAGCACTCACCGCACACTTCATTTCTGTTTTTTTAATTGATATGAAGATTTTAACGGGCACTAGTGGCACTATAAAACTTTGCACTGAATAAAGTTCAAAGATAAATAGTTTTGAAAAGAATTGATTCGGTACTTTTGTTAAATTTCACAAAAGAATTTTAAGTTGACAAAATCTCACAAAACAAAAGCACATTTGACAATTAATCTACAGCTTTGACAATTTCTCTATCCAGCATCTCACTTACTCCTATGTGTGGTCTCTTGCTCTTGACAAATTACGCTCATGTACACGAATTTTACACGATTCTATATATTCTAAGTTTTTGTTATGGTACTATCACTGACATATAATAAGAATGGACTGAGCAATCCTATCTAATTCCGAAAGTCAAAAATGGCACAAATTTTTGATAAAATCTATTTGTCTCTTTCAAGCTCAAAATGTACACTGAACTGTAACCAATTTTTGGAAACAGTACGGCTGTATTAATTGGAATGCATTGGAATTGACATAAAAATTGAGACAAATATATTGTTTTTATACGTCTATCTCTTACAATCTCAAGGAAATTCGAAAAAAAATCTGCAGAGAAGCACATTTTTCAGTAATATTACAAATGTGTTTTTGGGTTAATTAAAACAAGTTTAACTTTCTAAATAATTTTATTTTAATGCAATACTATTTTATAACAACTTTAGTGTTTCCAATCGACAAATAATAATAAATTATGAATCGGTGTGCAATTGTACGAAATAAAGGGTTTTCACAGCCTGTTCAATATTTGTGCCATTTTTGAAGCAAGAACGCTCAATCCATTCTTATTATATGTCAGTGGGTACTATGTAGAGTGATTGGCTTTGGACGTAAAGTCCAGACTGCCAGCATGAGCTGACAGATCACTCGACGGACAGCGTTGACTGCAGGGCGGCACGCTAGCTCGCCTCGGCTCATTGGCGGAGTGGCTTTTAGTTTGTAGGCAGGATTTTTTTTTATTATGGCTGACGGCAGCGGCAGGTTTTTCGTGGAACCTCCCCACATTCTCCGCCAATGAGCCGTGGCGAGCTAGCGTGCCGCCCTGCAGTCAACGCTGTCCGTCGAGTGATCTGTCAGCTCATGCTGGCAGTCTGGACTTTACGTCCAAAGCCAATCACTCTACATAGTACCATAATAATTTCAACAAATAATTTTACCATCTACATATCTTGATATGTCACCAAACAAGAATGTCGGTGTCATTCATTGGGTTAATTCCTTAGAATATAGAGAGTACAGGAAGTGTGATAAGCCAAATTTGGTGTAGTCAAATTCAGGTTGTGTTAGTATCTGTTGCCCCTGTAGTGAACGCTCAGTACAGCCGTAGCCCCCGGAATATAATACAAGCCATGAAGTCGCCGAAGGCACCGACACATTAAAAGACCTTAACGTGCCGGGTATAGCATGCAGTAAGAGCTCACTCTCACTGCTTTTTGTATACTCGTCATGGAGAAAAAACTAAAATTTCATCTTAAACAGGTCCTAAAGCCCAAAACTGTTGTTCACACAGCAAAATGAAGTTAAAACAAATTGCAGCAAAATATGTAGAACAAATTTATGGAAATAATAGCGTTTGAACAAAATACAAGCAACTTTTAGATGAAAAACTCCTTCAGTAAGACAAGGCAAGAAGACTGTGGATGTCGCCTGCTGACCGGCCCGCTACTCTCTTTATTCGACTTTGTTCATGGCTTGGTACAGCCGTGTAGTAGAATCAATATAGAGAGCGGGGCAACAAGATATATGGTTGAAAATATTACGTTTGCTCCCATCGAAAATATTCTTATTCACTGTCACTACGCCATCATACTCAGGGAATTTCGCAGCTGTCACAAACGTAAACAAATCTCGGTGGAGGAAGGATTTTTTCGATATTTCATCGCATTTCTTATGTATTTTTAATTTAATTTGACATACACAGGTGTGTAAAGTACACAAAATAATATGTTATAACTATACTTGCCTAAAAAATGATTTCCCACGTCGTTCTTTGGTGTTGGTTGAAATTACATGAAATCACTTAGAAATTTATCACTATAATTTGAACAGATAATTACTTATGCCTTAGACACACAGCACTCTTAATGAAGAAATAACTAACGACTCATTAGTCTATAATGATTCATTATAAACTGCGGACACACAGCCATTTCTTTAATTAAGTTGAGGTGTCAAACTGGTTTTGATAAACTTATCACCTTAAAGAAGCAATATGAATCGAATTAACGCGATAAACTTTGTTTTCATTTATTTTATTTTCGAATTTAACAATTAACAAATGAGAAAAACATTATATTAAAAAAAATATTAATAATATAATTTGTGTTTTGCATTTCTTTGCATTTCTTCTTCTTATTTTTCAAATCGGCAGATGCACAGCGGAGCTCCAGATTTACATTATATGTCAAATCTAGCAATTTTTTCCTCATTATAGCTATAATGAAGGAGGAAAACACTTCATTAATGCACTTCATTATCATCTGATTTTCGAGCTATAATGACATATACTATTTGACACACAGCATTTTAATGAATAGTTAGTACAAATGATTCATTAGTTCGTGCTGTGTGTCTAGGGTATTACACTATTTGCTTTGTTTAGCACTTTTTTTAACACACTTTTCACAACTTTTAAGTTATATTTGAACAGATTTGAATTGTTGCAAATCTTTCGCTAATTAAACAAACTTCGTTTGACATGCAAACATAGATTTGTCTCTTTCTTGAATATAATGCTGAGCTACTTCAAAATACTCTGAAAAATCCACGCTCATGCACACGAATTTTACAGGAATCAACACTTCCTGTTGTCTCTATATTCTAAGGTTAATTCGGCGACAGTGTCGTCGTAAGCTTTGTATTTCGGCCTTCGGCTTAAAGGCCGAAACACAGTCCTCTAGCTTTTCCAACCTCGAAAAAAGTTTGGGAAACATATACAGAAGTTGTCAAAGTTCGTATTGTGAGTTGGAAAAGTTTGCAAGGCTCATCAGGTTGAGGTTCTTAAAGTTATACTGAGGTCGAGCTTAATGACATTTTAGAACCAGAGACATGTCAGTATCCAGTTGTAAAAAAATTTGTTTCACCTTTTATTTATCAATTAGAAACAATATTTAGTGCGGAAATTGAGCAATTATTACTATTAGAATATGCCCAAAGTACGCAGAAGTAGGAAGGCTCCACCGGATGGTTGGGAGTTAATAGAACCAACGCTAGAAGAGTTGGAACAAAAGATGCGTGAAGGTAATTGTAAACAAGTCAAAGTATATTTGATTGGAAAATATAATAGAGAGAATATTATCTAACTGCCTATTTTACAAACATGCAGCTGAGACGGAGCCGCACGAAGGAAAACGTATTAATGAATCCCTCTGGCCGATTTTCAAGATACACCATCAAAAATCCAGATATATATATGATTTATTCTATAGAAGGAAAGCTATCAGTCGAGACTTGTATGAGTATTGCATTAAAGAGAAAATTGCTGATGCCAATTTAATTGCAAAGTGGAAGAAATCAGGTTACGAGAATCTGTGTTGCCTGCGTTGCATACAAACCAGAGATACAAATTTTGGCACGAATTGTATATGTCGTGTCCCAAAATCTAAACTGGAGGAAGGACGAGTTGTTGAGTGTGTGCATTGCGGCTGCCGTGGATGCTCTGGGTGATTTTATATGATGTCATTATCAACTGCCTTTGTAATTTTGAAATTAATAGTAATTACAATATTTCATTAAAGTGACTAAAAAATGACAGCCATTTCCTTAGCTTTACTCGTCTTGTTTTTTTTTAAAGATAGAATTAAATTCAAGGAACATTTATTCAAGTATCCATGTTTAGAGAATGGGTACTTCGAAAGTTAGAAGAAAAGCAAATCCTATTAGATTTATGAAAAAAAAAAATAAAAGACAAGTATGCATAAACTAGTAAAAAAAAATTGTATGAATAACTTTCTTTCGAGGTCTAAATTCACTTTTCAGATATACAATACAATACAAAAAGCTTCATTAAAAAATCCTGACCAAGGACACATCTTAAACGGTGGGTTCATAGATTGATAATTAATCCTTTATTATAGAATAGAATACAAAAGTTGTTTTTTTTCCATCCCGGCCATTTAGCCACGTCCTAAGATGTTGGGTATTACGATGTTACAAAGTTTTACATTTAACGATTCTTAATTATACTGAATACAAAACAAATGGTATGATTAAACCATAGCATATAGAAAAAGATTTTAGTTGTGTCAAAAGATGCATCTAAAGAGCCCAACGTAATGGTAATACGTTGCTTTAAGCAGGGCTTTAGAAATAAACGCACTTGACTTTGACTAAAGAATTAGACTAGAATATTAATGTTGGTATAAAATATATGAGATATAGGTAACATAACAAAGTTACCAAAATATTTGCAACTCGAGAGATGCCCTGATACATTAAGCGTAATTAATCCAAACAATTTATGTGAAAGTTATGTTAGACTAGCAGTAACTACGGATCAAGCTTGTTACATCAAGATAACTGGATGACTGATAAGTAGAGAATAAAAAAACCCCAAAATTGCATTACAACAAAGAACAAACAAACGGCAAACATGTAGAGCAAAAACACTAACTCTGCTTAATGTGTCTGTTGGAATAAAATAAAAAGTAATTATAGAATAGAATAGAAAAATATTTATTGAAGAACCTCAGCTTACGCTACGTTACAACGTTAGGTACATCGAGTAAGTAATAGCTAGTTGGTACAAGCAGTAGAATCAAATTTTTAAGAAAACTAACAAAGGAGCAACGAACAAACTCATTGCAGCAGAAACTAATATTAGAACTATACATTAAGTTATAAAGCTATAGACAAGATAATGCAATAATGCAATAAAATAAAATAAAATAGCATAACATAAAATAATATAAAATAAATAAATAAATACGCACAGTACTTATCGGTTATGTAGTTCAAATATACTTATGTTAGCAGAAAATGTCAAATTAGATAAGCAGAATTGAAAACTGAAATTTAAAATTAAAACAAACCAATGAAAGAAAATAAATTTTAGTATTAAGAAAAATTGATACTAAAAGCAAAATTCTTAAACCAAATCAAATCAAATTTATTCAAGCATTTTGGACAATAAAATTAAACTTTTTCTACCAGTACCTACTTCTCAAATCAAATCAAATCAAAGTATATTTATTTCAAAGCCCCTGCTTAAAGCAACGTATAACGCTGGGCTCCACGACGATACATAGTTTGGTAATCAGTTTACATAAAAAAATGAATGAATGAATCAATCAATAGCAAAATAAACAATATTAAATTAAAGAGAATTAGTTCAGAACACTTAAATGAGTATGTTTAGCATGTTAATCAGTCACATATAGTCTTATCAACTAAATCTTAATTACAGCAGTTCATCTGCATTTGACTACATTTAGTTACATTGTGTCATTACCCAGGACTAAGACTATTATTAGACTAGCCCTGAGTACCGGTTAGATTACCCTAGAATCAGTACTAACAATTATCTATAATAATAATTAATTCTAAGAGACATTCTAATTATAAGTGAAGTAAGCAACGTTATAATATTTATGATAAAACTAAATGTAAAAAGAATGCAGTAATCGAAAAAAAACTCAAAAATTGAAAGAAAAAACCAAAAACTTTATAAAAAAACTATCTACAAATTAGAAAGTATGTGAAGATGAAAGACTGCAACTTATCATGAAAAACGGAATGACGTGCAGTGGAGTCCAAATCTGAAAAACTTAAACGTCAACTTATCAGGAAAGAATGGAATGACGGAAAATGGTACAAAAGCAGAAAAATTAAAATATTTTAAAATTTATTTACGTATTTATAATTGTTATAAGTGTGCTTTAAAAAATAACAAAGACAGATAATTTAATAATTAAGTGTTTTTGTTTCATAGATTCCCAATTCGGTGCATCTTAATGTACTTTTCGCATTGTTTTCAGAATATCGCGTGTGTTATGTTCATAATTGCTCTTTTAAGGAAAGTGCACCGTATTTTTGGACAAGATTACTATTTTAACGTTTAAGAGGATCTTCTGAAGATGCTGTGGCGGGTACATTGAACGAAACGCCGACGCGCACAACCGAGCTCACATTTGGCTTCTGGAAACAAAGCTAAACATTTGAAAGTCTTGTGGAACCAATTCAGCGGCCACTTTGGCGAGTTGCGGACGAGGTATTTTTTTCAAATCTAGCAACCCTTGTAAATAGAAATTTTTAAGGCCTGAAACACAATTGGAGCTTTTCAACCAGCTTGAGATTTGTTGACAATGTAAATCAATGTAGAGGAACACAATTGGAGCTTTAACTTTTTTGCCAGCTTCAAGCTGGTTTGAGGTTTGATCAAATTGCAAATTTCAAGCCCAATGACTAAGGCTGAACTACAATAGAAGTGTACGTAAGTACATTTACTTACGCAAAGCGAACGTGCGTACACAAATTAACTTTAACTCGTGTGAGGGGAACTTTCGTTAAGTTTAAATATCGAATTTTCCGTAAGTATAGTAAACATATGCATTTATTTATTTGAGTACCCGTGCCAAAGGGACGCCAAGCGCTGGGCACATCATAGCGAGTTACATAGTAGATACATATTACAGCAAAACTGAACATAAACAATTAAGAGTAGTGGCAGCTTAGAGCAGCCATAGAGTAACGTTGGAGCAACAAAAGAAAGATTATACAATAGCAAACTAATAAAAATGAAAATAATAGCAAAAATATGAAATTTGTAGTATGAATTGTAGTATGATATAGCATGTTGCCGGAAAGTAGATAAAAGTAAATAGAATGGCAACAAGTAATAGCGGGTATTAGCGACTAAACAGTATATATAGTAGAGGCAACCAGTGAGCACTGAGCACTTAAGCCTGAATTTAAAATTATACTTAACTATGTACATCAAACAACATGAATTAATTACCGTTTAGTGTAGGTAACCAATGAACACCTATGGTAGTACTTAAGATTAAACATAACTATATACATTAACTATATACATTAAACATTAAACAACATCAATCATCTGTTCAGTTTTTACGTTGGTTCTCAGAATGACTTGACTTGATTTGATTAAACATAAACATACATATATTTGAGCACCCATGCCAAAGGCACGCTTAGCGTTGGGCACATCATAGCGAGTTACATAGTAGATACACATTATAGCAAAATGAAATATAAACTAGTAAGAGCAGTGGAGGCTTAGAGCGTCCGTAGTAGCTAGTTCATTAAGAATAAATATTAAAAATTACAGCAAAATATAAAATTTGTAGTGTGATTTATAGTGTGATATAACATGGTGACAATAAAATAGAAAAATAGATAAACGTGAATAGACCAGTGACAAGTAGTAGAGGATTTTAGCAACTAAGCAATACCTATAGTAGAGGTAACTAATGACTACTTAATGCTGAACTTAAAAGTAAATTTAACTATATACACCAAATGGGATGAATCATCCCTTACTAGAGGTAAACATTGAACATTTAGCTTGAACTAGTATTAGACGATATTAGCAGCTAGGCGATACCTATAGTATAGGTAACTAATGACTACTTAAGGTCGAACTTAAAAGTAAAATTAACTATATACCCCAAACGACATGAATCATCCCTTAGTAGAGGTAATCCTTGAACATTTAGCTTGAACTTCCGATTGAACTTAACTATGTACATTGACTATATATATAAAACAAAATGAACCAACATTACGGCTTTTACTGTTTCTAAATTGGTTCTAAGACTGACTTGAATTGATTTGATTTGATTTGATTTGATTTAGCTTGGCTATGGAGTTAAACATATCGGACAGAGAAAATAAAAAATATGGAGGGAGGCCCCTCAGAGCAATTTGGTTCTAAGCGATTCAGATGCATCAAATCGAATTAATACTAAAGGGGGAGGTTGGTTGATGAGTGACGTGAAGGAGATGGTGTTATAGACGGTATTATAGAAGTTGGCAAATTCTACCCTGCATTCAGAAAGTCGATAGCTGCTGACCTAAATGAGTTTAGTGAGTCACTGCCCTTGGCTTCATCAGTCATCTGATTCCAAATGGTCGCCCCACACAGGAAAATGTTTCTTCCACCATACTGCGACAGCACTCTTGGGAGGACAACTTTCGTCCGGTTCAAAGTGCTCCACTTGATCCGACGCATCAGGTAGCCGGGTAATAGACCATATCTAGCCTTGAAAATCCACTTCAAGACACTGAGCTCGTACATCTTGGCAAGCTGGCATGGGATGAGCATTTCAAGGAGACAAGCGGGTACACGTGAGCCATGCTTAAAGCCGAATACATATCTGGCGCAAGCCATGAAAGCACGGCCCAGTTTATCGAGGTTGCCGCAGGAGATAGGAAACAGTACCACATCTGCATAGAAGAAATGTGGTAAGATCAGAGCAGAAAAGAGTCTAGTACGTGTGGCCCCATCTAGGTGTTCTGACGCTGCATAAAGTGAGCAGCGCAAACCATAATACACTCTAGCATAGATTTTGTTAATCTGTGGTTCCCAGGTCAGATCAGGATCCATGAGCAAACCCAGATTGAGCACCGCCTTCGCAGACAACTCGATATTGTGTCCTAATAAATTCAATGCTGGAAAGTCTGAAGAGTTAGACCCATTCGATGGACGAATGGAGTAAATAATGGCTTGTGTTTTAGTGGGAT
The DNA here is from genome assembly GCA_963930735.1 of Dioctria linearis. Classification (NCBI taxonomy): domain Eukaryota; kingdom Metazoa; phylum Arthropoda; class Insecta; order Diptera; family Asilidae; genus Dioctria; species Dioctria linearis. Next base: position 54,879 of record CAWVNZ010003062.1, read on the forward strand.
TAAGAGATAGCCTGTTATTAGCTGACCATTCAGCTATCCCTGCCAGAGTCCTATTAATGACCATTGCTGCCTCACTGAGGTTGTCTCTAGGAGTAGATTTGAAGTTCGTCTGCATAGATGTTGAAGTGCACATCACTCAACACAGTGGTGATATCATCCATAAAGAGTGTAAACAGGAGCGGCGCTAAAACAGCCCCCTGAGGGACTCCTTCCACCACTGCCTCATGGACGAGTATGTGCCATTGCTATTTACCATAAAATATCGGTTACTTAGGTACTGGTCAATCAGTCTACATGCAGTGGCGGAGAACCCAAAACAGGAACGCAGCCTAGCAAGCAGCATAGAGTGTGGGACCGATTCAGAGGCCTTGCTGAAGTCTAGTACACCTGAATTACGTTTTTGCTCCTATCACAGGTCACGAATGCCCGCCGTCACCTCGAGAAGAGCTATACCCGTTGAGTGAAGCCTCCTGAAGCCTGATTGGAATTTTGAGAGTAGATTGTGAGAGCCTATATGTTCTGTGATCTGATCAGCAATGATAATCTCCAGGACCTTGGAGATCGTCGGTAATATGGAGATTGGCTTCCATTCAGAAATATGGGATGGGGAGTTTACTTTGGGGATGGGAGTGATTAGACCCATCTTCCAGTGATCAGGAAAGTGTGAGGATGAAATTAATCTGTTAAGCCGATGCGTGATGATAGGTAGGATGAAGGGAAGAACTATTTTGTAAAACTTGAGAGGCATGTCATTGTATCCAGTAGCATTTGATTTAAGTCTGCGGAAGGCGTTCACAACCTCAACCTCAGAGACATTTGAGAAGCTGAAGGCATCATCAGCAACAGTGGAGCGTGGATCAGTGAGAATATGTTGAACATTATCTAATCTGTCGCTTGTAACGTTTGGCAGCAGTAAGGGGCTGGGACAAAGAAAGTCAGCATATTCTTCAGGGTCAATAGTCGATTGAGCTCTAGCTTTCAAATCCAAGCCAAGATCGTTGACCTTATTCCAATTTATGACACTGCCCTCTCTAACGTCTTTCAATGTGTCTTCTCTCACCTTTGCTCTGACTAAGTAGTCAGCCTGACTACGCAAGCGACGAAATTCCACCAGATTCTGCACTGTTTTGTCATTTTTCCACTGCCTATAGGCAAAATCGCAAAGTTGACATTTGAGCAAGATCTCAGGATGCTTAAAAATAATTTTTTTAACAGTGCAAACTTTGATAGTTTTCAGGGGCACTTGCCTCATGAGTATGGAGCACAACGAGTCTGAAAAATGTTGTGCAGCTAAGCCGGGGTCGGAATGGTTAAAAATGGGGGACCAGTCAGTCCTAGCGAGGTCCGCTTGAAGAGCGTCAGTTTGTATTGCTGAAAAATTTCTGAAGGTTCTCCATAGGTTAGAAGGAAGACAACGAAAGTTGAACGAGGCAAAGAGCAACTCATTATCAGAGATGCCGGGGCACTGACCAGAGAAGACCGGCTGAAAATGTGAGAACGAGATGAGCAGATCAAGGGTTGTTGCAGATCGTCGACCACACAGACCGCGACACCCCGCCTTTTTTGGCGAGTCTGTCGAGCCTATGCAGTCTATATGCAGGAATGTCAAGCACTCTGGAAGTGTGTTGCCTCTTAGCCCACGTCTCACACACCAGCAGAGCCCCGACATCTCCAAGCTCAGCCAGATGCCTGATGTTTGTTATGTTTTTGGCAGTGGATCTTGCGTTAAATGAAAGTATGTTAAAATTATTCGGCTGTAGGACATTGGACAGATCAGCCTGAGTTAATATGTGGGATGTTAGTTATATTAGACATTGCAGGGGGGGAGGGGTAGGTATGTTAGGTAAAGCAGAGGATTTTGAGAGACGTTGCACAAGTTCAATAGTGAATCGAGCTGCAACTCGATTAGGTGCACACTCAGCCGACTTATGCAGAATGTATATTCTCCAGTTTCTAGTGTATACCCTTTCCAATAGGTTCGATTTCCTGAGGCGAATAGCAGTGTGCAAGAGGTATAGGTCCTGCGGCAATAGATCTTCGTTGATGTATATTCTAGTGTTTGCTCCTTGAGGATAGATTACATTCAGGGTGAGCGGTTTTGTTTTAGGTTTCACCAGATAGGCTCGGAAGAAAGCAGAGCAATCCCCCTCCCTATAGAATCTTAGGCACACCTTAGGAAGGATAGGGGAAGGTGTACCCAGCTTCGGTTGGAATGGTGCAATGACCTCGACATTGTCACAAAAAGCTTTCCAGATCTATACCTCTACACAGTGCCGGAAGCAGCTCGTCCCTGATCCCACTTCCAGTTAGTACACTGGGTAGATTGCTGATTACAAGTGATCTATTTTCACATATAGGCGCGAGAGTACGTCAAGATCAACAGAGGGCCCACCAACAGTGGGGGAAGTTGCTCTTATTGCATCAACCCTTTCAGTCAGCTGTTGGAGCAGTGCCCTGATACTGGCGACAGTCCCCTCTCCTGGTGTTTGATCCGTCAATTCAATTTGTAGTGGAACCTGTTTTGTCCACTTCTATGGGGGTGTGTAAAGAGGCTGAATTAGCTCTAGTGGGACTGACAGAAGGAGCCCGAGAGTAGCTCACTTCATGTGTATTTTCATCTAGCGGGAGGGAGACGTTAGTTTTGTTGATACTGATATCCGTATTGATTGGAATATTCCTGCTAGTCAGGTTGTTGTCATTCAGCTTAACAATACCTACCCCAGTTAGTGATTGTTCATTGGGAGTGCACTCATAACTGGGATCATAAATAATCGAACTGGTGTTAATCGGGGAGACCAATCTCCCAAAAGTACCTAGTAGCTGATTGGATGACGAAGTAGCTGTGGAGTTACTAACCGGCGCACTTAATTTAGACTCTATGTTTTTAGTCGTCAGATCGAGCGAGCTATAAACAGCAGACAGCTGGCTAGTAGGTGACTCTGGAACAAGTGAAGTAAAGCTGTCGCTTGAATTGAACAGTTCACACCTCGGTGATCGGTTATTTGAAGGCTGATTTAAGGACACCAGATTGTTCCTAGAAGATGGGTCATGGGTTGGAGCTGTAATGGATATTTATTTTGGGGATAAAATTATTATTAAAACAAACCACCGAAATCATATAAAAACCACTACTTTATTTACTCTTTATATTTACTTCATAAAATTACGCCGCGTTCTTAACCTATCGAAGGTTTACTCAAAACTCGACATTTTCTCAAGCTCAGGCTGTCTCGAAATCTTCCCAATCATTTCGCGATACTGGCACTCACCTACTTTCATGGCATTGCTTAATTAATTTTTGTTGATTTGTGATTTCAACAATTAGGCATCGATACATTACAAGTCGCTTCCTAGTGGCAACATAATTGTGTCACCATTTTTTATCTAGGTTGCGTGTACTTGTTTTGTAATATTCGATCGACCTCTTAAACTGATTTACATCACACATTAATTTCGTACTTATTTCTTATACATTGTTTACATCACATTCCTCCCCCATTTGAAGCGGTGGCTGTGCCTTTTGAAATTTTTTGTACATTCTTTGTGCAACTTTTTCCTGGAAAACTTTAAGTGCCCTGTGAAAGGAAATGAATGAAATGAGATTCGGGGAGAGCCCGAGGTAGTGAATGCCTAAAATTTTTAATTAGAAAACATTTCGTTATTTTAGTTTGACATATCTGTAGCAAATTATTGCTAGGTGAAATTAAACAATCTTTAAAATTATAATAGATACATATGTATACATGTTTTTAACTAGAAAATTACTGTTGGAAAAGTTTGCTGCTTGTATTAGATACCTACTAATAAATTTTAATTTATTATACCTACATGTTTCATTTATTTGTAAAATATGTAGTATGTTATATTTTAAATAATAACTTTTTTTTATAACTTGTATATAGTAATTGTATCTGACTTGTGCATTGTCACAAACATAGATGTATATATAATAAATTGAATCGGTTTGAAATATGGTTATGTATATGTAGACAGTCAAAACATAACTTTTCTTTTTATTATATCAATGAATGTATTGTACAAATTTTGTTTTTTCTTATCTTTAAATGCTCTATTTTGATTTAATAAATTAAATTATCTATGGGACATTTTTCTGTAAAATACGTTCATAATTATATTATACATATATTGAGAACTATAGCCAAAGTTTACCGACTGCGTTTCAAAGAAATAACACAAGCAACCATGCTAAAGATTTTTGTTTTTGTCTGTATATTATTACCTCGAGATATTAATAGAAATGTGTTCTATTCAACAATTCTATTAAACAATTTCAAAATCGCTTACGTTTGTCTTGCTAGGTTTTTCTTCTGGACGAAAACATTTTATTATGGGGGTTGTTAGAGGGATCGTTGGTTTACTAATGTTACTTTTGTGTGCGTCACTGAAAACAGTTTCTCGGATTAGATCACGCTGGATTTCCTTATTAATACTTCTGACTTTTGCGTTATCAGTTTCCTGCATTTCAAGTTGACCTTTTATGTTGGGCGTTTTCCGGTGGATAGTAGGAAGTCGCTTTTGAAAATATGTGTTTTTTTTTGCTCAACTGTTTAAATTTGACTATTATTACTATTAAAATTATCGCAATAAGGCAGACTAAAACACTCAGAATAATTGTGTGGTTCCTTTTATAGTGGCTATGGGTTTTTGACTCTGGGTCGGTTTTCACTTTTTCGATTTTATGTAAAAAGTTTTTAAGGCTGAGTTTCTGTTCGTCTAAATGTATTGTGTGATTTTGATGGTAAATTAACTTTAATTTGTTTGGTAAAGTCCCTGTTTGTAGTTGTGTCATTTCATTTATTTGTAATTCAAAGTTTAGTTTAGGTATTAGCTCGATTTGTTCGACAGAGATATTCTGCACAATGGTGTTGGTAGTTGTGAGTAGAGCATTGCCAATTCTCATTTGACAATTTGGTTTGAGATTTAGTATATCTTTTCCATTCATTTTAATTACTGTTTTGTATTCTGCACACTCAATATTTGTGGTAATTTCCTTTACTAACAAATACAGCCAAGAGTTTTGTGCCACCATTTTGATAATTGTATTATGCTCTTGAACTAAAGGGGAGGTTGAACAAATTTGGTTAGCCTCAGGCCAACTCTTATAAAGCAGTAAGAGGCAGTTATCATCTGGCGCAGTATAGAGTGGAAGCATAAGGTGGCAGACTAAAGTTTGTTTTGCGGTATCAAGGGTCACCTTCTTGCAAGGTTTTAATTGAGACTCAGTGAGTGGGATGAACTTATTGGCTCCCACATCTGTAATCAAATAATCATCTGGAATGTCGTAACGTGTTGAAACATTATATTTCCCAAGCATAGGAAGTGGATATGCCTTCTTTAGAGGAAACCATTCCTTCACAATACCCCTGATTCAGTATTGTTATCTTACAAAGGATTTGTCCCTGGTTGCAGGTGCTGTCGACTGTGGCTAATTGTTGTAGTAAAAATGGATTTTGAAGAATCTCATTACGTGGATATACTATAGGAAGATTTTTTACTAATTCCACAACTTGTGGGTAGCTAAGAACAAGAGGGTGTAGTTGCCTGTTACTCAAACTACTAAGGATAATATAAAGGTTTTCGATTTGATGTTCAATTTCTTATAAGCGGATTATCATATTCATTGAGGTTTCGTCCACGGTAAGTTGCCATTTTATATTTTTAGATTCCGAATAAATATTAGCTATCGTTTCATTAATAGTATTAAGTACTTGTATAGTTTGATTGTTGATTTCTTGCAAGTCAGTGTTAAACTTTTCAAGTGCTTCGCTATTGGCTTCGTAATTTGATTTCATTAAACTAACTTGTTCTTTTATTAAATCTAAATTTTGGTTGCTATAAGCCTCTAAGGTATCTTATCTTGAATATATTTCTTTTGCATCATCCTGATCCATGGTTCCGAAAAGAAAATTAGAAAACTTGCCTACCCCGTCAAATAATGATCGTCGTGATCAGTCGACTGAATTTATGTCTATTTTGCGTAGTCCTATTTTAATTCTACCTACCATGTATTGTACGTTCTGTATATCTTGCTTGCATGTGTTCTTAAAACCTAAAACTATGTTTTGCTCACAAACTTTTTTGATAGTACTTTCACTCCAATTTAGGTATTCCTCCCACATATGGACGCGTGACATCTTGATTGTGGTGAATATTGTCCACTGATATTTGTATAAGAGTACATTGTTAGCTTCCTCGAAAATAATCCCAGGTTTGTCTAGGGGGTCCATGTATATGGAACTTCTGCTCCGGTAGTGAAGAGCGCTCCCAGGACAAGAATGGCTATTCCGTTCATATTAATACCTGGTAGGGAAGATCTAAATTTAATAAAATAACTAAAAGGCGGGTAATAATATAATATAGGTATTTTAACTAAATGAAAAAAATACATAATAATACTTAAGCGTGGAATTTCTTTAATCTGTTCGAATGAACCACTTTCACCTTTCGACCTATCTGAATTTTTAAATTCACAGGGGAGGTTACTTCCTTTACTTCATATGGTCCGATCCAAATAGGTGATAACTTATTATTTTTGCCTTCGTTTTTTAAAAGGACTAAGTCACCAGTTTTGAATAACTCTTCTATCTCTTCTATCGTAATATTTTTTCGTTATTTCCTTGCTTTTTATTATATTTTTTCTGGCAATATTATGGGCTTGTTGGATTTTATTTCTTAGGATATAAAAATAATTTTCATGATCATAAATTGGTTCTGGTTTGCGTTTAAGGTTCGTGCGCAGGTCAGTTGTAAAACCAAAAAGACAGTCCATGGGAGTCAGACGTGTTGAAGAGTGTTTGGTGTTATTATGTACATGGACGGCTTGCCGTAACCATTCATATCAAGAGTGAGGGTTCTCATTCACGAAATTTCGCAAGTATTCCGTTAATAGTCGATGAGACCTTTCCATGGGGGCATTCGATTGTGGATGGTACCTACGCCGTAGTATTAATTTTCTGTATGCGTAGGAATTTACACAAACGTTTGAATAGTTCACTCATAAAATTCGTGCCTTGGTCTGTGATAAGTTGTTTCGGTATTCTGTACCGTGTAATAATCTCTTCGTAGAAAGTTTTTGCAACCGTAGCAGCTTCGCAATCTGGGAGAGCATAAGCATCCATGAAGCGTGTTAGATCATCTTCGAATGTTAGTATATACTTGTTTCCAAGGGTCGTGACTGGGAGTGGTCCCACTATATCCAGGTACACTTTGTCGAAGGGATTTTTCGCTGTATCAGGCAGTACCATTGGCATCCGGATTAGTTAGTTTGCAATGTTTTTTTGTTTGGCATTTAGGACAAGATATAATGAATTTTGTTATATCCTTTAACATATTCTTCCACCTGTACTTTCTCCGAATTCGATGATAGGTTTTTGCAATCCCTTGGTGGCCCCCTAGTGGGTTTGTATGATAGACTTTTAATATTTCATCAATATCTTTTTTTTCAGTCAGAATATCATATTGAGTATTACCATCATTTATTTCCGATGTGTTGTAATTGTATTTTTCCCCAGTTTCAAATAATTCTCTTGAATCGTTTTCAATGTTTACTTGTATTTCTTCTTGAATTTGAGATTGACGGTTTAATGAGTCTTCTGTTTGCTGTTTTTTACTTTGCGAGTTTGTGGTCACAAACATTGTAGTACCTTCTTGAGGGATTCGGCTTAAAGCATCGGCATTACAGTTTTTTCGGCCTGGTTTGTACTTTATCTCATAATTATACTCCGATTATTTGTGATGAAATCGTATTAAGCGTGACATGGGATCTTTAACGTTGAACACTCCTATCAATGGCTGATGATCCGTATAGACTGTAAATTTTCTTCCAAGGAGGTAACATCTAAAATTTTTCACGGCCCATACTATACCTAACAATTCTCTTTCTATTGTTGAATAGTGTCTGTTAAGTCCCTGTCTAAATTAAGATTGAACGTATTCTTATGCTAATCGTACTAAGTGACAACAACGCTAGTGGTCCACAATGAAATCACTATAACCTTGAATAATGACACCGAGAATTTCCTGCATCATGTTGTGGCTCTCTAGTTCTTTGACTGTCAACGTAAACGCACGCATTGGAACAAACTTGTGATATCTATATACAGTCCACACATCGTAACAAATTGTAATTAACTTGTATCAAGTATTAAAGTAAAGTAAAGATATTGTACTAAACTAAACCATAAGTTATTAATTGACTTGAAAATAAAAGGATTATTAAAGAAAACGAAAAACCTCGAATTTTTATGAATATTTGGTCCTATCGAGCCAGATCCAGTGCGTACCCGCGTTATATTCATTATACATCGAAAAAAATCGATCAAATTTACGAGCATCGGCAATTAAAAAGTACGAGTTTTAGTCTCATGAACAGTGTGTTGTAAATCAAACACATAATTTGTGCTCGATTCATATAATTATTGCACTGTGAACCCACATGGTCGTGAGGTTAAGCTTATCGCTTAAATCAAGTCGAATACCACCCAGTGGTGCGTGGAGTTAGATAATATCAACAAAAGCAGCAAAGTAATGACTGCAATTTATTTATCATTTGGATCTTGCCGTCCACCGTGCAAACAACAGTAGCTCACTCAGTTCGAGCTGTTCATTCTATTATCTAGCCACAAGGGACGCATTGATCATCAACTGCCCTCAGTATTAGGAGTGGTCAGCAATTTGGAAATTTTCTATAGAAAGCAGTAAAACGATTTCCCATCAAGATCGAATTGTCACGGATATGTAGCAGAAAAGTTGATTACGACATTTATCAACACCGAGAAGCCTCACCGACTTACATATGATAAGTGAAGTTCCAATCATTTGATTTGTTAATGGTTATTACGTAGTTTGAATTTTCTAGCAAAGTAATTAAGCTCAGCTGTGTCATCTGTTTAAACAACTTTGCATCATTTGAGATAACTGGGAACCTATTTTAATTAGAAGAGGTACAGCAACAGTTCAAATTGCCTCACCATATATATTGTCAAAGTGAAGTACAAAGGAAATCAACATTATCAGTTCAACACGTAGCAGCGTTGGGACCACTAGCAGGGTTATAATTCAAGATAAGTTTTTCATCAATAGTCCGATAATTAACAAATTCTTTCCTATACCTTCCATAACCATTTGAACCATTTGCATTAAAGTTCAAAATATATACTAATTACTAACTATAGTTAAATACTTAGAAATCATATTTTTAAACAATATTTAAACAAAAAGTTTGATTGAAATTAATTACAATAAAAGCACAAATCAACAACCAGTGACTATTTGTAAACATAAAGGTGACTGACTTATAAAATACATACAATCTTACTCGTTTATTTCGCGTGTGCCTTTATTTAATTTGATAGAACAATGTCGAAAGAAGTCCAATTAGCAAAGTTAAGGGTACAACGTACAGTAATCGAACAAAAAATTAAGCGCACAAGTGAATTTATTAAGTCATGCAACGAGAACGTAACGTTAGCGTAGTTAGAGCTTCGGTTGCAAATTTTAGAGTCAAATCGTGATGCCTTTGAGGCAGTTCAGTCTTTACTAGAGGAGCTAGATACTAGTGAACTCGTACCAGTATTTAAGAAGCATTTTAACTGGAGCGGCAGCAGAGCAAATCGCTGCATTGGAATTGACAGCATCCAATTATACGGTTGCACTAGAATTATTGCAGAATAAGTACGAAAACAAACGCACAATATGCTTGGCCCATCTCGAGTCGTTGCTTAACATAAAACCACTTGTGAGTACAAGACCAGCGGATATTCCAAAGGTAGCTGATAACATAACAATTCAGTTACGTGCTTTAGAAGCTTATGAAAGACCAGTGAAGCAATGGGATGATGTTTTGGTTCATTTGTTAGTGAATAAATTCGATAATGTGTTGCGATGAAGCTGGGAAGATGAAACCTCGTTGAATAGACTTCCTACACTAAAGGAAGCTTTAACTTTTCTTCAAAGAAAGTGTGACAAACTTGAAGCGACAACACGAGCATGTTCTTCAGACGGAAGCACGAGGCACAAGGTGTCACATGTAAGAAAACAGAGTCACGCACTAATAGCGTCAACTTCTTTCAATTGCCCCATATGTAAAAGGCGACACTTCATAAATAATTGTCCAGTCTTCCTTAAAATGACAATCCAACAACGTTTCCAGAAGTCTCAGCAGCTAGGATTATGTTCAAATTGTTTGAGATCTGGACATGAGAAGAAATTGTGTAAATCAATACGCACCTGTTTAACTTGCAAGTCTAAGCACCACACTCTTCTTCATGATAATGTTAGAAAGATGTCCCTAACCGATGATAGTATGCAAGTGAATGCACATCAATTATCCTTGCAACCTCCTATGCCTTCTACCAGCACTGATTTTAAAACATATAATGCAGCGTTGCAGTCTACTTCACGTAGCATAAAAAAATCTTACATTTTCTTAGGTACTGCAATAGTGGACGTTCTTGATGTACATGGACAAAAGCATCAGTACAGAGCGATACTGGACTCTGCCTCTCAAGTAAATTTAATTACATCAAGATTAGCTAATCAGCTTGGATTAAAAAGAACTAGAATTTTTACTCCTATTAGTGGAATAGGCAACACTAAAAATGCGGAAGGCAAATTCCAAGTCGATCTAAATATTGCATTCAGAACCAATAATTTTAGTGCCAAACTTACTTCAGTTATACTGCCCACTATTTCATGCGATCAACCAACAATTGGAATTGATGTTACAAAATGGAATATACCAGCCAATATTCCTTTAGCTGATCCTGAATTCAATATTCCAAACAGAATTGATCTACTGATAGGAGCCGAGTTACATTATCAACTCTGTCAAGTAGGTCAGATATTGCTTGCTGAAAATCAACCAGTTCTTCAAAAGACATTATTTGGGTGGATAGTTTCTGGGAAATCTGAAACTATACAAACGCAGGACGGCCTATTATGTCATTATACAACAGAATCAGACTCAATGCAACCACTTCATGAACAAATGAAGAAATTTTGGGAATTGGAAAATCACGAGGAATCCCATCATTCCTGGAGCCCGGAGGAACAATTATGTGAATCACACTTTCTAAAGACGTTTAAGCTCGACGAAACAGGAAGATTCATAGTACGAATCCCATTTAATAAAGATCCTTACAGTTTGGGTGACAGCCACGCAATGGCACAGAAAAGATACATGAATTTAGAATGCAGACTTCATAGGAATCCAGAGTTACTTAAACAATATCAAGGCTTTATCCATGAATGTATTCAGCAAGGACATATGCATCAAGTAGAAGCGAGTGAATCTCATTATTGTTTACCTCACCACTGTGTTCTCAAACCAGAAAGCTCTACAACTAAATTAAGAGTTGTATTTGATGGCTCTGCCAAATCAACTTCCGGTGAGTCTCTCAATGATGTGATGATGTCTGGTCCAGTGGTTCAGCAGGATTTATTTGCTATCCTTCTTCGCTTTAGAACTCATCGATACGTTATGACTGCTGATATTTCTAAGATGTACCGTCAGGTAAATATCGATTCTAGAGATCAGAAATTTCAAACAATTCTTTGGAGAGACACTCCAACAGAAGAGCTGCGATATTACCAGTTATCTACCGTCACTTACGGCACGACAGCAGCACCGTACTTGGCAACACGAAGCCTTATGCAATTAGCGATAGACGAGAAGGAATTCTTTCCAAAAGGAGCAACAATAGCCAGCAAAGATTTTTATGTTGACGATCTCCTGACTGGAGCTAATACCATACAAGAAGTGAGGAACATCGTATCAGAACTGAATTGCATGTTAAATAAAGGTGGATTTAAATTAAGGAAATGGTGCGCTAACAGGATCGGACTCTTAAATGACATACCTATAGAATACAGAGAGAAGTATCTTCAGGTTCAAGATGGAGATACTATTAAGACACTTGGTTTAATCTGGCAACCAAGCCATGATGAATTTCAGCTTACAACTCCTGAGAATTACACATACTCTAAAAAACCTATAACAAAGCGATCCGTGCTATCAGACATTGCAAGGTTCTTTGATCCTTTGGGGCTAGTCAACCCAGTGGCGCTATTGGGTAAAATTTTCATGCAACAGCTGTGGCAGTTAAAGCTTGACTGGAATGAATCTCTTCCACTCGAATATCACAACAGATGGACTAGATTTCGTGAGCAATTATTTTTGGTAAAGGAATTAAGATTTCTGCGGAGACTTTGTCTAGTAGACTATCCAGCATGTATTCAAATTCATGCTTTTGCTGACGCAAGTGAAAAGGCGTATGGCACTTGCATCTATTTACGATGTTTAGACAAATTCAACAACATATCTGTAAACTTAATCACCGCAAAATCACGTGTGGCACCACTGAGAAAGACTACACTTCCTAGGCTAAAGCTTTGCGCAGCACAGTTAGCAGCTCAATTGGTAAACAGGGTCACAACGGCAATGGACATCAAGGTTCAGAAAATATTTCACTGGACAGATTCGACCGTTGTTTTATCGTGGATTGCAGAACCGCCTTCAAGTTGGTCAACATTTGTCAGCAATAGGGTAGCAGATATTCAAAACCAGCCGGATATTAGCTCATGGCACCATGTTCCAGGAAAAATTAGCCCAGCAGATTTGGTATCTCGTGGATCACTGCCAGCGGATCTATTCAAGTCAGATCTTTGGTTCAAGGGTCCAGCCTTTCTACAAGAGCCTGAAGCATCCTGGGCGAGGAATATAGAAGCTACAACAAGCAGTCTGCCAGAGAGAAAAAAATAAAGACTGGTTCTATTCACATCCAATGAGGAAGATCTCATTCAGTCATGCAAATTTTCTAACTCTTTTTTGAAATTGCAAAACGTCTTCGCCTACATGCTACGATTTAGCAATAATGCTAGAATTACGTCATCAGAATCATTATCTTCAGGAGAACTGCAATCGGAAATAATACATACTGGACCGTTGAATTTTACCGAATTAGACAACGCGTTAAAGACTATGATATTATTAGTTCAGAGACTTTCATACAGTGAAGATCAACATCGACTAAGCAAGGGTCAGCCTCTAAGCAAAAGAAGTAAGCTAAGAAATCTTTGCCCTTTCCTAGATAGTGAACAATTAATGAGGGTTGGAGGTCGACTAAGAAATTCAGAGATATGGTTCGATGCAAAGCACCCTTTTCTTTTACCCTCATCTCATATATTCGTTACTTCATTAATGCATGCATGGACCTCAAACTTTACTTTCTATAACAAGACAACGGTTTTGGCCAATAAACGGCAAAGGTATAGCAAAACGAATTGTGCATTCATGCATTGTTTGCTTCAAAACAAAACCTCGATTTATTCAACAGATAATGGGAAATTTGCCTAAGGAACGAATCCAACCAGCAAGGCCGTTCGTTAATACGGGCGTAGACTTCTGTGGACCAGTTTCCACACATTTTAAAATCCGTGGAAAGGGTCCAGTAAATACATATATTGTAATCTTCATATGTTTTGCCACAAAGGCAATCCATTTAGAGCTATCATCTGATCTTTCAACACCTGCTTTCATCACCGCTCTAAAACGATTTATTGGTAGAAGAGGGTTCTGTTTGAATTTCTTTTGTGACAACGCGACCAACTTTGTGGGAGCGAGCAGAGAATTGAAGGCACTGCATGCCATGTTTACGAATCAACAAGTTAAGGATGAAATCATCGAAATATGCGCTAAAGACAATATTCAGTTCAATTTCATACCTCCTAAGTCACCTCATTTTGGTGGACTTTGGGAAAGTGCTGTGAAGTCCATGAAGCATCATTTACGCAGAAGTACCCAGGGCTATTCACTAACGTTTGAGGAATTGAATACTGCTGTTATCCAAATCGAGGCAATTTTAAACTCGCGTTCTATCACCCCAATGTCTACAGATCCTAATGATTGCTGCGCACTTACTCCTGGGCAGTTTTTAATAGGAGAACCATTAACTAGCATCATAGAGCCAAGGTCAACCAATCTTCAAAATAATAGGCTGCACCGCTGGCAAAAGATCCAACATATTCATCAAAATTTTTGGGATCGGTGGCGAAAGGACTACTTCAGTCAACTTCAAACACGAGTTAAGTGGAAGGATAGTCAGCAAAATATAGAGCTGAATCAGTTAGTGATAATCAAAGGCGAAAATTTACCACCCAATAAGTGGATACTCATGCGAATAATTGAAGTTTACCGTGGAACTGACGAACAGACTCGGGTAGTGTTGTGTAAAACTGCAAATGGCATTTTAAAACGTTCCATTACAAATGTTTGTCCTCTTCCTATTGACCCTAATTAATCCCTTGAATTTTTTTGTTGAAAGTCCTAAGTCCTTTCAAGTGGGGCGGTATGTTAAGTCCCTGTCTAAATTAAGATTGAACTTATTCTTATGCTAATCGTACTAAGTGACAACAACGCTAGTGGTCCACAATGAAATCACTATAACCTTGAATAATGACACCGAGAATTTCCTGCATCATGTTGTGGCTCTCTCGTTCTTTGACTGTCAACGTGAACGCACGCATTGGAACAAACTTGTGATATCTGTATACAGTCCACACATCGTAACAAATTGTAATTAACTTGTATCAAGTATTAAAGTAAAGTAAAGATATTGTACTAAACCAAACCATAAGTTATTAATTGACTTGAAAATAAAAGAATTATTAAAGAAAACGAAAAAGCTCGAATTCTTATGAACAGTGTCTTTCCGCTTTGTTGAGGGTCCGACTTGCGTAAGGTATAGGAAGATCATGGCCGGGAAGTCCTTGCGATAATACTGCACCCAATGCTTCATTGCTGGCATCTGTTGTAACGACAAAGGGCTTTTTAAAGTCTGGATAAGCTGAGACTGGCGGCGTGGTAAGCGACCTTTTTAAGAGTTGGAATGCGGCTTCACTGTCCGATGTCCAAATGAATTTTTGTTTTCCCCGTAAGAGTTTCGTTAGCGGCTCTGCGGTCTTAGAAAAGCCGGGAATGAACTTTCTATAGTAGTTGGCTAGTCCTAAGAAACTTTGCCATTGCTTTATGGTGAGTAGTTAAACTATGGGGCTACTGGCCCACTTTTTAGCTTCCAGGATTTCGTCACAGATGGCGCCACCGGCGCTAGGTGGTTTGAGTCCATACTAAATGTAGGTTCGTGTCTTGGCTCTATCGGTTTGTGCCTTGGATACACCATTGTGTCTTGGGTGCACCATTGAGTCTCGACTGCGCCCTAGCGGGATTAACCGGTACTACCGGGATGTATCATTTGGTCTTGACTGCGCTCTAGCGACATTAGCAGGTACTACCAGCATGCTCCTGTACTACGGTTTTCTAGCGACATCTGTTCAGGCGCGAACGCCATTTCTTGAGTAAGGTTCCCTAGCGGCCTTAGCCGGAACTACCAGCATGCCTTGGTTTTGCTGTTTTCTTTTATTAGCGGGAGAGTTCAGCATCATTCGAATTTCACAACATGACATCACCATGAACAGATTCTAGAAGATGTCGTGCAAGGTAGATTCCAACTATTTTGGTGGATCACTGTTGGTTCTGGGGAGGGGGAGGGGAGGGGATGGGAGGGGGGCTGAAGTCGCTTTTGTACTGGAAATGTGACATCATCTTGAAGTTTTCTTTTAGGAGGATACTACAACAACCAATGTAGGTAGGTATGTTGACTTGGATATGTCCGTCTTCAGGCCGATACGTCACCGGCCCTGAGGTCATTGACGTTTGACCCTTGACCTTTGACCCTTGACCTTTGACCTTTGACCCTTGACCCCTGACTGTGATGTCATTGACCTTCTCACACACACACACACACACACACACACACACACACACACACACACACACACACACACACACACACACACACACACACACACACACACACACACACACACACACACACACACACACACACACACACACACACACACACACACACACACACACACACACACACACACACACACATACACACACACACACACACACACACACACACACACACACACACACACACACACACACACGCACACACACACACACACACACACACACACACACACACACACACACACACACACACACACACACACACACACACACACACACACACACACACACACACACACACACACACACACTGCGTCATACTAAAAGATTTTCTACCAGGCGATATTCAGTACCATGTTATTAAATTAACAACAACAACAACTAACGTAGGTAGATAAATATGAAAATATGATAATATGAAATAGCCTAATTTTTGATCTTCAGGTGTAATGCTTCTAGTTTTATTCATTGCATAAACAATTCGTACAGCCGAATAATGTAAACAAATTCGCAGTCGAATAATGTAAATAAAATTCTCACAGAGCCGAGAAAGTAAACAAATTTATGAAAGATTCTCAATAGCTGAAAAAAAACAACAACTGATATGTTGTCTTAGATGAGTAGTTATAATTGAAAATTTCTTTTGCTGAAAAAAAACAACTGCGAATTAAAAAGCCGAGAGTGATCATGATATCTAAAAATAGATCACGGCTGCTTGTAAGAAGTAGTGGAAATTAAAGCCTCGGTGGACAGGTGGCTGGTAATTTGATGCCGCCAAGTAAAGTAAACAATAGCTTTTCGCATCTAGGAGTGTGTATTGAAAAGTCATAAGTTTTATGAAAAATTGTTTTTTATTTATTCGCATCATTAAATCTTAAATTATAAACTTTTTCTCTGTGCTTCATATCCAAAATTGGTAACAATATATCTGAAGTTCTATTAATCCTATCTTGGAAGCGAAAGCGATCCAGAGCATATGTCTCCCATGGTCCTTTTCTGGGTTCATAATCAATCATATAAACTTGCGGAGCAGCAGTACTAAACTTGACCTTCATTATCACGACTAATTAAAACAACTATTTTCACATTATTCCCTTTTCATTATTCAATCTGATGTAATTCATATTACTAATAATTCAAGCCTAGGCTACTTTTGTAGGCATGCTTTAGTGAATACCGTACTTTGAAACCATCTCGCTCTCTCAAAACATCTTTCTCTCTCTAGCACACATGTTTGAGGTGGACTTGATCATATACATGCCAGCTTGGAGCTTGGTTGTCTGCTTTATATACTATGAGTATAGTATGGTTGCCTGGAATTATCAGGCTTGTTGTTCAACGAGACTATTAGCGGCGGGGTGAGGTCGCTTTACTGATCTAACAACTATTCATACCGAAATGTGGTGTTTTGATAATCCTAAGCGTACTTTCTTATCTTCCGAACCAAAATAAATTGTTTATACCTTTCTCAACAAAATTATTTAAAAAAATTTATCTTAACCAAATGACTACGATTCCTCAATCAAGAACTCTCTGTTGAGTAATCATTGTATATGGCGCTGTACCTTGGGCTGATGATATCGAATGTAGCTGCCTACAGATTCGGGCTCCGGCTGCAAATAGACACACATTCAGCTGGGAGTTAGTGGGCGTAATATGGTAAAGTTACATTTTAATCAAAACTATTTTATTATTTTGTTAAGTAAGGTATAGTGTAGCCTTTGGGAAGGTAAGGAACTAAGCTGTAAATTACTGGAAGACTATTTTCCTGTATGGATAGTAAGTTAGGCTCTATACCATATATAAATTCAATGTTTGGCAGTTTTCTATAAGTATCAATATAGAATATTTTAGAAAGACGACTCTCAATGCACACAAACAGATTTCTGTTTCATGGCTTGGGACGTATTATGTCCAGGAACCTAGAATAGGATGACCTTATACTGTATGGATATAGGCTATAGCTTTACCCAAAACGAATTGCATGAGAATTTGGTTAGTGGTTAGTGTCTTCTTAAATGTGAGACTGTTGAGATGAATATTGAGGAGCTTATAAGAGAATATAATAACATTTTTCTCGATGAGCAAATTCAAGAATGCTATAACTTTTTAATATTATATTAAAATATTAAGAAAGTCGAGTCAAAATGTTATGAGCACCTTGTAAGCTGGGCTTGGGCAAGAGATGATGCAACGGATGGATCAGTATGAGTTTGTGACCGAAAATATAAACAATTTCGAGTCGAAACACCATTTTTTGAGCAAGGTCCCCTGGTGGCATTTGCTGGTACTACCTATGTTGTTCATCTCGGGTTCGGGGATACAATATCACTTACAGCACTCACCAGCATAGGGAAATAGCATAGGATTTCGATATTTCTCGAGTAAGGTTACCTAGCGGCATTAGCCAGAACTACTAGCATGCCTTGGTGAAAAGGTTTAGGTTTTATGAAAAATTGTTTACTAATTCGTGGTGAAAAAAGCTGGAAAAGTCCATCTATAAAATCTTGCAAATATTTCTATTAAATTAATTCACCTCAATGTTTTTAAATGTACTTTACTAGCAAAAAATTAAAGCTGTTATCAGAGCTGTTTTAAATCTGTTAATCTGTTATCAGATCTGTTTTGAAAGCTGTTAAGCTGTTATCAGAGCTGTTTAAAAGCTGTTAAGCTGTTATCAGAGCTGTTTTAAAAGCTGTTAAGCTGTTATCAGAGCTGTTTTAAAAGCTGTTAAGCTGTTATCAGGGCTGTTTGAAAAGCTGTTAAGCTGTTATCAGAGCTGCTTGAAAAGCTGTTAAGCTGTTATCAGACCTGTTTGAAAAGCTGTTAAGCTGTTATCAGACCTGTTTAAAAGCTGTTAAGCTGTTATCAGAGCTGTTTTAAAAGCTTATTAAGCTGTTATCAGAGCTGTTTGAAAAGCTGTTAAGCTGTTATCAGAGCTGTTTGAAAAGCTGTTAAGCTGTTATCAGGGCTGTTTTAAAAGCTGTTAAGCTGTTATCAGGGCTGTTTTAAAAGCTGTTAAGCTGTTACCAGGGCTGTTTGAAAAGCTGTTATGCTGTTATCAGAGCTGTTTGAAAAGCTGTTAACCTGTTATCAGAGCTGTTTGAAAGCTGTTAAGCTGTTATCAGGGCTGTTTTAAAAGCTGTTAAGCTGTTATCAGGGCTGTTTGAAAAGCTGTTATGCTGTTATCAGAGCTGTTTTAAAAGCTGTTAAGCTGTTATCAGGGCTGTTTGAAAAGCTGTTATGCTGTTATCAGACCTGTTTGAAAAGCTGTTAAGCTGTTATCAGAGCTGTTTTAAAAGCTGTTAAGCTGTTATCAGAGCTGTTTGAAAGCTGTTAAGCTGTTATCAGAGCTGTTTTAAAAGCTGTTAAGCTGATATCAGGGCTGTTTGAAAAGCTGTTAAGCTGTTATCAGAGCTGTTTGAAAAGCTGTTAAGCTGTTATCAAACCTGTTTGAAAAGCTGTTAAGCTGTTATCAGAGCTGTTTTAAAAGCTGTTAAGCTGTTACCAGGGCTGTTTGAAAAGCTGTTAAGCTGTTATCAGAGCTGTTTGAAAAGCTGTTAAGCTGTTATCAGACCTGTTTGAAAAGCTGTTAAGCTGTTATCAGAGCTGTTTTAAAAGCTGTTAAGCTGTTATCAGAGCTGTTTGAAAGCTGTTAAGCTGTTATCAGGGCTGTTTTAAAAGCTGTTAAGCTGTTATCAGGGCTGTTTGAAATGCTGTTATGCTGTTATCAGAGCTGTTTGAAAAGCTGTTAAGCTGTTATCAGAGCTGTTTAAAAGCTGTTAAACTGTTATCAGAGCTGTTTTAAAAGCTGTTAAGCTGTTATCAGAGCTGTTTGAAAGGCTGTTAAGCTGTTATCAGAGCTGTTTGAAAAGCTGTTAAGCTGTTATCAGAGCTGTTTGAAAGCTGTTAAGCTGTTATCAGAGCTGTTTTAAAAGCTGTTAAGCTGTTATCAGAGCTGTTTGAAAAGCTGTTAAGCTGTTATCAGAGCTGTTTTAAAAGCTGTTAAGCTGTTATCAGGGCTGTTTGAAAAGCTGTTAAGCTGTTATTAGAGCTGTTGGAAAAGCTGTTAAGCTGTTATCAGACCTGTTTGAAAAGCTGTTAAGCTGTTATCAGAGCTGTTTTAAAAGCTGTTAAGCTGTTATCAGAGCTGTTTAAAAGCTGTTAAGCTGTTATCAGAGCTGGTTTAAAAGCTGTTGAGCTGTTATCAGAGCTGTTTTAAAAGCTGTTAAGCTGTTATCAGGGCTGTTTGAAAAGCTGTTAAGCTGTTATCAGAGCTGTTTTAAAAGCTGTTAAGCTGTTATCAGAGCTGTTTGAAAGCTGTTAAGCTGTTATCAGAGCTGTTTTAAAAGCTGTTAAGCTGTTATCAGGGCTGTTTGAAAGGCTGTTAAGCTGTTATCAGAGCTGTTTGAAAAGCTGTTAAGCTGTTATCAGAGCTGTTTGAAAAGCTGTTAAGCTGTTATCAGACCTGTTTAAAAGCTGTTAAGCTGTTATCAGAGCTGTTTTAAAAGCTGTTAAGCTGTTATCAGAGCTGTTTGAAAAGCTGTTCAGCTGATATCAGAGCTGTTTGAAAAGCTGTTAAGCTGTTATCAGAGCTGTTTGAAAAGCTGTTAAGCTGTTATCAGAGCTGTTTTAAAAGTTGTTTAGCTGTTATCAGAGCTGTTTGAAAAGCTGTTAAGCTGTTATCAGAGCTGTTTGAAAAGCTGTTAAGCTGTTATCAGAGCTGTTTGAAAAGCTGTTAAGCTGTTATCAGAGCTGTTTGAAAAGCTGTTTATCTGTTATCAGTTGAATAAAAAGAAGGCCATATGTAAAATATCATTTATTAAAAATTAAAAAGTATTAACATATAACTCTTAGTGTATCATTCTATTTCACATCTTATAATCCTATGGGACCGAGCTGTAATCTCGATGTTAGATGTAATCAAAATTTCCTCTGTCTGTCGTTGAAATCAACATCTGCCTACAGCGCAAGCTTCCATGATCCTTTATGAGCTCCCCAAGTAAACAAAATGAGAATTTCTAGTGCTAAGTTAAATCGCACTTCTTAAGGCACAAACCCCATCACATATCGGCTAGAAGATTATCAAGGAAATCCAATCACAGGAGGCTTTTATGAATTGGAGCTGCTGAAAGTTAAACACCCAAACCTATATCTGGTAGAGAAAATCTTAAAGAAGAGTGGAGATAAAGCTTACGGTAAATGGCTCGGATTTTCATCAAAACACAATTCTTGGATTAATAACAAAAATGTTTTATAATATCTTGAAGAAACATTTAACAATTTAAAATAATTATAATACTTTATACATGTAGCTATAATGCAAATTACTTTAATAAATAAAACTATAATACATTTATTATTTACACTAGACTTAGATACTGTCTGCGGTTTCCACTTGTTGATCTGATGAAATGGAGTAATGCCTCCATGGTAGAGTATCCGTCGTTCCGCTCATAATATGTCGCTTATTATCATAAGGACTCAATGCGGTCTTCTTTTGACTGACAGTGTACACGCTATGGTTATGGGATCGTATGGAGCTCTGATTGGCAGTTAATATTCGCTCGTTATTCAAGCATTCGACGTAGTCTTCGAAATTGATATGCTTCTGGACTACATTAGCCTTTACTCCTTTCGCTTTTTTTACAGTTTTACCAGCGTTTATACGCAGACTGTACATTTTCGAGCGCAAGCCTACAAATTCGCTCATGATTTTCCCATTCAGCTCATCCTTCATTAGTCCAGGAATATTTTTATTCATGAGCGGTAAATTGAATTCATTATCTTCTGGGTAATCACTTGTATCAAATTTGTTTATATTTTCGGCCATAAACTCATATGCATTTTTCTCTTCAAGTTCATATATTAGAGAATCTGTATCTTTATACATGACTTTACATTTATCTCCATACTCACACTGAATAAAACTGTAGTGAAAATCGTAGAGGCATATTTTCGAAATTTCCATAACTGCCATTCCTATATAGAGCGGCTTATTGAATAATATTTTGAGTCGCCTTAATTCCACAGCAACTAAATTCTCATCAATATCATTGCACTGTGGAAGTTGGGTGCCGCAATCCGAGCTTTTGCACCATAGCGACCTTCCCACTTCATGCAAAGCTTGATATCGCTATACTTGCGTACATTTTCCATGGTCTTACCAAAAGCTGCATTATTCATCTTCTTATAGCTGTCCTTCTCATGATCGCTTGTAGCCTGCATCCGTTTGGTGGTATTTAAGTCAATATATGGCTTAAGCCAAGCTGATTGGTCGAATTGAAGTACCCGGTGCACTTTTTTCAGGATGAGTCCATGTGATAAGCATTGCTTCAAATTTCGGTAGTGTATAACATATTTAGTTTTTGGATGTAATGTTGTCAGAAGCTTTTCTAATTTTGCTCCAGGTGGTGCTGCATGCTCAGAGCAAAACGGTAAGTCCTTATGCTTATCATGCAGATGTTGAGGATAATCCAAGTCGACTTCGAATATGTATCCAGTTGGAGAATCATCAGGAATTTCGGAAACTTCAATATTGGGAACATCAACCCATTTGAATCCTCCGGTTGGTAAATGCTGTGACATGGCCCATCCATAAAGGTTATTGACATCATAATACATCAAGTATTTCTCTTTCTCCTCAGGCTTAAAATCATCCATATATTTGTTATTGGCTTTACTATATCTGTTCGAACATTGACTTATACCACCTCGAATGCCTCTCTCTATGAATAGCAGTATATCTACGTCAGTTATCAGCTCTAATTTCACATTAGTGTATTGTAGCATAGCATCCCATGTTAGGCCTGGCATGGTGTAATAATGTGCTGGATCTAAATTGTATGTCTTCATGCACACTTCTCGAAAGTTCTCAAACACATCGGCCAATAGGAGAACAACAGTCTTAAGGTATAGATCCGAATATTCACCAAGTGTTTGTATTTAAAATTTTTGCCAGACCTCTTCAGCATGATTGTAGTCCTCAGGAGATATAGCACTGTCAGTCAGTTTATTGTAGAACGCTTCCTGTGTTGGCAAGTTCCAGAAATCCAATTTATCCCAGGCATCAATAAAATCATATGGGAAGACATCCTTGCGTGTAAGAAGTTTGATAGTATCATCATCCAATCCCTGCCATACTGATCTTGTAGTGTTTAATTTATCCATCGGCAGCAATGATGATAGCTTATCTAAAGATTCAGCCATAAAACGGAAGGAATCGATGAATCTGAATTTTATGTAGCTGCCGTCCATGTGCTTGGTGAACGAGATATATCTTTCCTTGTTTATTGGCAAGAGATCAACATTTCCTGGGAAAGATGTAGCTATATCCTTAATAATGAAGTGAGCATCATATCCAGATAAATTGTGAAAAATGACTGGAACTATGGAGCAATCTTGGTACATCAGATTGCATGCATTGTTCGCTGGTCCTCGGTATTTTCCTGTTAAAAGAATTTATGAAAAAAAATGAATTGAATTATGATTCTCAGTATTTACCTGTTAAGTGGCAATGGTCCCGGACTCGTTCCTCATCGACTGCAAACGTTTTTTCACATATATGACAGCAAGTATTTTCAATATGCGATCGCCGTTCCTCTTTAGTAATATGAGAGCTTAGCATCATGTTTGCAGTGGAAATAGAATCCTATGCTATGAATTTCATGTTCCTGGATTCGATGTGTATTTTGATCGTTTCCCTGAATCGGCTTCAATATTGATTCAAGATCTGCATACACACAAAATGGGACTGGATTCTTATGGTTATAATTCTTATATTCCAACCATTTCTTTTCCTCTGAGGGAAACATAATCCTACAGTCGTTTTGACTCTCGCATTCGGGAGTGTGTGATGCTAATTTTTCTTCAGAGTAAAAGTAGAGCAAACATCTCTCACATATATACTTTCTGCTCTTTCTTTTTGAAGTTTGTTTATATACAAGGCGTGAAAGATCTTTAATCCAGCAGAAATGACATCTGCTAGCATCATCATCATCATCATCGTCATCATCATCCATATGATCTTCATCATCATCATCAGCCTGGTTATAGTCATCTTGCAACATTAAGAGATTTACATGTCGCTCCATCCTGTGTTTTGTAAGTCTAACTGGAACTGTGGTGAAGAAACGCTCTTTCTCTATGATGAACACGTTTATTGATAAATCGTTCTGGTCTTCAAATTGCGTTATTTGCTTAAGCGTCATGGGAAATGTTATTCCAGTTAAATTTAGCACAGTTGAATAATGTGGATATGATGAGGTCCTTTCAGAATGAGCATTTGTAGGGTATAGCGCTGAGATTACGGCCCACGCGAAGCATGCTTCATCATTATTTTGTACATTGATGCAAGCTTTCTTTGATGCAATCTCCTTTGGCAGAGGTATATAAAATGATCCCCGAATCGGCTCAAACTTGTTGATATGCACCGCTAATTGTATTATAGAATGCAGAGCCCAACCACTGTCTTTCTCTTGAAACTCTTCCAGTTGAGTAAGTATTGGGTCGTATATATTTAATTTATACCACTCAGTCAAATTATCCTCCACACTGATTGGGGCAGTTCTTGCTTGGAAGTACTTAATGTCTTTAATAACTTCATTATCACCAGTTTCTTTAATAAACTCACCGCAAAACGTTGTAGCAACTTTAATATGATATTGTTGTTTTAATGTATTCTTAATGCGGCGAGCAAGTAATTTGGAAGCATCTTGCATAAACAGCTTAGGATCTAGGTGGCTTATATTCACGATAACACCTGCCCTAATTCTACCTACGAATGCTGTTTTTATTTCTTCCCACTTAACAAAATCACTTCTTATTACTCGTTGATTAATTCCTCCACCTCGATGGGGAGCTTTGATTAACACTCTCAACGATTTAATTTGAGCAATACAGCTGTGCAAATGTTGTTTTCTAGCATTCTTATTACACTTCCGAAATGCTGCTTGATATTTACGAATGTTTCTGTTGCACTCTTTAATAATATTGTTTTTATTCACAAAATTTGCATCACTTAAACACTTCAAAACATCTTCTCGCAATTTATTAATTAATGAAAAACTTTCATTTATTACTCTGATAGACATTTTTAATTTTTTTTATTCAACACTAACACTGTGAATCACTTCGATTGACTGGTGCTCCCCAAGAGTTTGCTTGCGCTTTTCTAGCAACGGTTTGTAAATATGAATGATCCTGCTGCTACATTAAGAAAGGTATAAACAATTTATTTTGGTTCGGAAGATAAGAAAGTACGCTTAGGATTATCAAAACACCACATTTCGGTATGAATAGTAGTTAGATCAGTAAAGCGACCTCACCCCGCCGCTAATAGTCCCGTTGAACAACAAGCCTGATAATTCCAGGCAACCATACTATACTCATAGTATATAAAGCAGACAACCAAGCTCCAAGCTGGCATGTACATGATCAAGTCCACCTCAAACATGTGTGCTAGAGAGAGAAAGATGTTTTGAGAGAGTGAGATGGTTTCAAAGTACGGTATTCACTAAAGCATGCCTACAAAAGTAGCCTAGGCTTGAATTATTAGTAATATGAATTACATCAGATTGAATAATAAAAAGGGAATAATGTGAAAATAGTTGTTTTAATTAGTCGTGATAATGAAGGTCAAGTTTAGTACTGCTGCTCCGCAAGTTTATATGATTGATTATGAACCCAGAAAAGGACCATGGGAGACATATGCTCTGGATCGCTTTCGCTTCCAAGATAGGATTAATAGAACTTCAGATATATTGTTACCAATTTTGGATATGAAGCACAGAGAAAAAGTTTATAATTTAAGATTTAATGATGCGAATAAATAAAAAACAATTTTTCATAAAACTTACGACTTTTCAATACACACTCCTAGATGCAAAAAACCATTGTTTACTTTACTTGGCGGCATCAAATTACCAGCCACCTGTCCACCGAGGCTTTAATTTCCACTACTTCTTACAAGCAGCCGTGATCTATTTTTAGATATCATGATCACTCTCGGCTTTTTAATTCGCAGTTGTTTTTTTCAGCAAAAGAAATTTTCAATTATAACTACTCATCTAAGACAACATATCAGTTGTTGTTTTTTTCAGCTATTGAGAATCTTTCATAAATTTGTTTACTTTCTCGGCTCTGTGATAATTTTATTTACATTATTCGACTGCGAATTTGTTTACATTATTCGGCTGTACGAATTGTTTATGCAATGAATAAAACTAGAAGCATTACACCTGAAGATCAAAAATTAGGCTATTTCATACCTAGGTCATCATATCT